>JAQFYJ010000371.1:0-14052 GCA_034694685.1 Isotoma anglicana | reverse complement strand
ATCATTGTGATCTCACCCTTCTTGCTAAAAATGACAATGAGATGTTTGAATGCAATTCGTATAGAAAAAATTGAAACCCTTCCTTTAGAATAGAAAAGATACTATACACGATGGACTTTTAGAGATAGCTCAGGGAGGTGTGCATCGAAAGAAGATAAGATAAAAAAGCCATAAATAAAATGCAAACATGCCATATGGAGTTTACCTTCTTCGGAACTTTAATAGTGACTTACTTGACTTTGTGGTGGAGAGAGGTTTAACTCCACAACTATTAAACCAGACTTAGCACTCGGTTTGATTAAAATTGTGATTTTGCTATGCATGCATGAACCAAGGTAGAAATAGATTTTGCTCTTACTTGTTCATAGAAGATAATAATAGTTGATATAGAACACAATGATAGGGATAGATGCATGCAATGCAACTTATTTACTTTATACTTTGTTTGGCATTGTTTCACCTTGACTTGACTTGTGATATCTGAGTTCACATTGAATAGTCAACATATTCACATGTCCAAAATTCACTATCAACATCTAAAACAAAATTAAATGACAGTAGGTACATTTGCTCATCTGAAATATGTGGTTTCACCTCTCACAATGAGTTTTCTCACAGTCTCTCTACTCTCTGTCTGATTTAGAGAGAACAAAGTTTCTCATTACTGACAAAAGCCCCAGTCTTGTCCATTAAGATGGAAGTGCGAATGCCATTAGGACGAATATGGAATTGGTGATTCTTGCATTACTGCTAAAATAATTTATAAGTTGATGTTTCAACTTGAATTGAATACATTCATATAACAGTCTCATCATAATAAATGCTCTGTTCTGCTCTTACTGTGTAGAGTGAGAAGGTGAAGGAACGTATTGAATTTCACAGGCCATTATGAGATTAAAAGTCAAAGCCAGCCTGCTGAGATATGGCCTTTGATGATGATGAGATTCTAGGCAGTAGGTTGTAAGAAATTTGAATAATAGGATGCAATAACATACCCAAAGCCAAGCTCATCGACAATCTTAAACTATGAGCTAGGGAAATATACAAGCTCTAGACGAAGAGTAGCCGTATATAGTCATCATTTCCATATTGACAGAAAACTTTTACCCTAGCCTTGTCTTTCACTCTTGAGAGATTCTCTTCTATCTTCTAGTCTTCCACCTAATGCTTACATCCTTCCATCCCAAGCATCTAAAAAACAACGTTGGCGTTAATGGGGTTAATTACTTCGATGGATTTCCGCCGATGGCAACAAAACCAGCATCAACCTCATACAACGTACAGTAATTATTACCGAGAACAGGAGATTCGTATTAGCGAAACTAACCTTAGGATATCGTACCTTTTATTTTATTGTAAGTAGAACAATATAGAACATAACACAGAAGCGGTTGGATTAGTATGGTTAGACCAGGCAGGTGGGGTCGACAGTCGACACTCACAAACTCAAAATCAGTGGGTACCTTCGACCTCCTCCTGTTTCAAAGGGAAATGTGCTTATGATCTGCTCGGGTTGAATCAAGAGGCATTCATAGATTCTACCCCTTCGTAGGTCATAACGATTTTATTAGAAATTTTATGAAACTTTCTAGAACTCAAAGGTCCTTTCATTGTTGTCTGGTCTGGTCTGACATATGAATCTTACTTTGAGGTAATTTCAAAGATATTATTACGGGTAAAATTTGAGGTTGAACTCTACTCTCCATAGTCGTGTAGGAGAACAACAAAGTAAAAAAGACCGAAATCGCTTCAAGCAATGTAAATGTGTATTGTAAATGCAAATAAATCTATCTATAGAGTAGATAACATCATATTAGCAAGGAATATAATGGGATGGGATGTCGTGGGTAGAAATTACCCTATCTTTGAATCTTCTTTGATATACCTGGTAAAATATGCGAAAACCAAAGCAAAGCCTATGTGCCAAAATTATTCCTGGCAATAAACAGCAAAGTTAAAGACAAAGCATCTTTTATGGAAACTAAAACTTACTTTCCTTGATGCTATATAGAACTTGATGTATTGTATTTGATGTGATTAGAGCATTATCATATACGATTAGTTTATCTTGGGTTTGTTGACTATAATATAATGAGAACTTGATTTATGAAGTAAAGAGCTTGGATTTCTTCCTCATCTGTAATTTGTGCATTTTAGATGACCACAGAGTTTGTGGTGATATTGATCAGGATTCTTTGGGTGATGGTGTTTACCCTTTGATGACGAATAATAATGACAACCTTAACTTGACATTGTTTTCGTGTCTCTATCATTAAAAGGAAGTAGTATCTCACGTCTCTCACCTATTCAGTCAGTTGTACTGTATTATGTAAGACAAGACAAGACATCTTCAAAGTAACCATGAACAGTAAACAGGATGAAAAAGCAGTATCAGAGTATCACGCACACATTGAATGATCATCATTGTGTGAAAGGTCTCAAATCTCTTTTTGTAAAGTAAGTGAAAAAAGTGACTGACACTTAGCGTCGCTCCCACCACTCCTAAGTCACAAGAGTTTCCCATCAGCATGAGGTCAAGTGCTTTCTTTTGCTACTTTCAAAACCACCATACCACCTTATCACTCCCTACAATCAAAACTATCACACTAGCTAACAAATCCATCTACTATTATTATAACCCAACCAAGCCACCCATCAAGTCATGCAATGCTATCATCACATCATCATCATATCATAATATGATCTCGGCATCATCGTAAGAAAAACAGACGAAAGGTTCCCTTCTGGAATTTGATTAACTCTATCAATTTTTCAACACGTACAACTAATCCTTCCAACCTTCCTTTCTCTCTTGGTGGCACTTTTGGTCTCAAGTCTTTTGCAGAGCAATTTTTCTATTCAGTTTCTTGGAAAAGAAGCTTTATTAGATGAGAGTGGGATTTTGCACGCTTTCGGCTTGTTGAATCTTCATCCTGGCAAGAATGAATGACATTGGGGTATGTTTCAAAAGACAAGAGTCACAAGTCATCCGTCACAAGTATACACACTTACACAGAGTTACATGCCCATGATAAAGCTTTCTTTCCAGATATTATAATTTTATTTGGATGTTTTCAGGATAAAGCGGATAAAAAATGTATAAAAAACATGAGGGTACACACGGTACTTTGTATTTATGATAAGTATATATTTATTATTGCTGTATGTACATATCCATGAGTATCGCTCTACAGTTAAATTTTACATGTCATGTCCAATCTATTATTTCCTTTTTGTCGTGTCAGAGTCGGTGTATTACACAAGAGAATTTTATACACTTTTTTGATCCTTTTGTTGTCTCTCTTGAGAGAATTAAAATAAAACAGGTTGAGTGTCCGCTTGAGCTGTGACGATCATACAAAAAAGATACAATGTTCGAAAAGTTAGTAAGTTAAAAAAGTGTGTAATGTATAAAATACGAAATGGAGCTATAAAACAAACTCTTCTCGAGTGTAAAGTAACTAAAAGCTTGGATATTCTACTTGTGTTTTGTATATGAGTGCACTTAACTTTTACTTTACTCTTTACTGTTTGTGCATGACTTTAGGATTATCTTGTTTGTTGTATTCAGCAGTAGCAACAAAGCCATACTTTATCTTCATATACTACACCTTATGTAAGAAGGTATGAGAATGCCATTCTAAAAGTGTACGAAATGGACAACTCCTATTGTCCTGTTATAAAATTCTTAGATATCCACCGGGACACCGAACAAACAAAGGTGGAATCAAATCATAAATGTATTATGCATGTGCAAAATTTTTTATTTTTGCAAAATATGACACTTCCATAGCTAGCTGGAGTCGTTGACTTTCTTTTTTTTAAATTTACAAAAGCATTCTCCAACTTATCCTCACACAGCCTTTCAAGAATTTACTTACTTATAGGTACTTTACCCAGACATAATCCCATCTAGAAAATAATCCTGTCCTGCTGCTCACAAGCTTTTAATTTAAAATTCAATTTATTTACAGAAAAAATTCTACAAAATAAATAACTAAGTCACAGTCAACAGTCAATGGGAACATGCCTATAGGCTAAAGTTTCTTCAATTTGGAATTAACTTGTCAAGAAATAGGGAAAAACATCCATGGAGCATTGACTTGATACAAAATAATATATTAGTTATTCTAAAACGAATGTAAAAAAGGTAAATTAGGTTATTTTAAAGATGAAATAACTTGAAAAAAAGTGCAAGTTATGAAAAACATATTCTCCTGACACTGCCTAAAACTAAGTCAGATCTAAGTATCGTAAGAACTAAAGTTATCTTTCAAGCTCATGTGGGAACATTCATCCATCCATCTGCACACACACACTGTGTAAGTGTAATGCAATATTTAAACATGGTTTTTACAAAAGGATCTTTTTGACTTGCAAAGAAAAGTTTTTACGACATGTCCAATATTTGCAAAAGAAACTTTTCACAAAAGTTCTTCTTAAGATAGTCAGAGTTTAGAGAAGAATGCTACGTCAGGGTAACTTAAGAATATATAAGAAATATAAACTAAGAGACGACTTACTTGTATGAGGTTAGGCAATCGTGTAAATGGTATTTTACTAACATTTTACCTTTCTTTAGCTACCTGTGTGTATGTATTTTTTATCTAAAGATAAGTCAATCTTCTGCCATGCAGAAGAAAGAGTGTCTCAATACATTAAAGGTACATTTGTAGTTTCCAAGTTGTTGAATTTTTACCTCTGAAAAGGATTTGTTGTTCCTCATCCGTATCCCTAAATTCCTTTTATTTACAATTTCTTACAAAGTTGACGCTAAATAAGTTTGGCGACAACATTATTTATCTGTATTTTCTTTCTTAACTCTTTCAGAAAACAGTCTCTAGAGATATGCTAAATAAACTTTTAAATAAATGGTTAGTTTGTTTGCTCAAACGATATTTATACACACCTACAAATATCCAATATCATCATAGATTCATACATGAAAAATGACATTAAGCGAGTATAAGAATGTTTGCAAAGTATAGAATAAATAGAGTAAGAAATAATAATGCATAATAATGGTACATAAAATCTAAGAAAGTAAGATAGTGTATAGAAATGTCATCTGTCAAGTTTAACTTGGCCGGTCAAGTCAAGGAAAAGTCAACGTTGTTTTCGAAGTAGTGGAGCGAGTGAATGATGATGGAATGGCAAAGCTGAACAAATAAAAGAGAAGATTTATCACTATGCAAATACCTAATAATAATTGATGTCTTCATTTCTGTTTATTTTAGATGACTGTGCAAAAGTCCAATGTCCCGAGGTGGATCCATGTCCCATAGACAGCTACAGACTGCCCACAATAGTGGACACAAATCATCATCTTCATGCGGGTAGCAGCAGTGATGAAGAGGGTCATTTATATACCAGTGGCAGTAGTAGCAACAACATCAACTTTATCAAAGGGTGTTGCCCAACCGTTCAAAAATGTCAATGTATTCCAGGCCTACACTGTTCCCCTCCGGAGTGCCCTCATGGGTCTTTTGCAAAAGTTGTGCTAAATGCTACCAAAGAACCGGGACGTTGTTGCCCTAAATTTCAATGCAGCATTTCCCCATCTTCTGAACACGACAGGAGCAGGAGTAAGAAAGAAAGATTGCTAAATTGAATTTCTTATGCTTTCTGCTTCAGATGACATGGCTGATTTTTTTTATATTCAACTAAGCATGCCAGCGAGGTTGTCATCATCAATGATTTACGAGAAGTAATAATATTCTTTCGAGATTCTTCCAAATTTTACATTCCAATGCAATTCAGCGGTGAATTACTTAAAAGATATGCACGCACGCAAATCTTCCATGCTTTTACAAAGAAATCGTAAAAATAAACGAAATGCTTCTCTTTTGATTGTCATCATCGCCATCCTCAGTTTCTCTCTTTGATCAATTGAAATTTTTAAGAAAAAATTATATTACTTTTTTGGAGAGTTGATTGGATCAAACTATTAAATGTGAATTTTTTCCTTGCAACTGGTTATTTTAAAAACCATGTCTAATCTTATCTCCATCTTATTCTCATATTTGAATTTTATTACAAGAGTAATTTTGATTTCTATTCTCAAACACACTGACTGACTGCATTCTCTCCTCTCTTTCAAACCAACAGAAATTCTGAACAAAGTAATATCGCTTGAGTTACCTGAATAAAACGTATGTAATACCTATTACCAAAGATAAGAGTATGAAGGATAAAAAAAGTTGATAAAATTAGGGAAGGAAATGGGCCGAAATGATGAGGAATATTCTTCCAAGTTCATAGCTAGGAGTATTTCATGGGAGAAAATGACAAATGTTCTGTTCAAGGGCCATTCATCTATTGTAATCTTACTTTAATGATTAAAACCTAAAGTTATACTTTCAAAAGTTAAGATATACAATATCTGTGAATGATCCTTGGGAAAACGTATCTACCTTTCTAAGTCTTAATAAAACATTACTGTTCAGTGCTCAACGATGAAAACTGGGCCATATTACTTTCTCCTCGACTACTCCTTGACTTTCATCTCTCTTTCTTCTTTAACTTAACCCAGATATTGCTTTCATTTCATACTTCAGTTACCTAGTAGATAGAAGTAATAATAATAAGAATATGGTCACGGTTATAGATAGCTGGTAGACTGTTGGACAGTCATAAATTTCAGATTAATTATCAAAAACGAAAGTCCCAAAGACACATACACACACACTGTGTACATATAATATAGACAAGTAGATCCATACGGAAAGTCAAGGTGGTAGTTTTGTGAGCTCTTTCATTCATACCAAAATAGAAGCATAAACCTAGTAGACATAATAAATTTGATATGAATTAGTGAATTATACTCGAATGTAAAAGCGTAGTATTGCATATTGGTCTTTTGCTTTTAGTATCTTCACATTAGGCCAGACTTATTATATTACTTGGTTCTGGTGTGACTTTTAGTCCAAATTTATTCGCAAACTTTTCCTCCCAAATTAATCTCTTGAGTTATATATCACTTTAATAATCATGCATACATGGTGGTAGTGGTCGGTTGGTGATATTATGAGAAACGCGTCTTGATTTTGTAAAAAGCCTTGTAAAAGGAGTTGGCGAGAGAGAGTAGTAGTATTTTAGTAGTAAAGAGCACAATCAGAAATGGTTTATCCACACTTACCACACAAAAGTACTAATGGAAAGAAGAAAGAGGCAAAGTGGTGATGATGATTCAAGAGAGTTCAAGATTCAAGAAAAACAACAAATGAATGATTAAGTGGCGAATTAAGAGATAATTTCAAGGGGTTTTAAAATTTAATGGCTCTATTGAGTAGATGGATGGTTGATGACTTTAGAGATTACTTTGCTTTATTGCCACATGCATGATGTATTAAAGTTATACTCGCGTTAACTTTAATGTATTTTTCATTATGATACTCGTACTTGTAGGTGTGGAAGATGGAGAAATAGGCCAAGTGTTCCGTAAATGTAATTACTCAGGGAGAGAGTACCACTCGGGGGAAACTTGGTCACATCAACAAGACTGTACGGAGTGCTTCTGTCACAATGGAGTTGTCTCATGTAAACCTCTCAAATGTGATCTCCCTGCCGAGTGTCGACTGGCTCGCACTCCTCCGCAATCATGTTGTCCAGTCTGTGTCGGTAAATCATTCTTTCATGTCATACCCCCCACCCCTACCCCTTAAATCCTCAGCGTTTTTCAATATTAATGCTAACTATCAGACCAACTTCCACTTCCTCTGAAAATATATATCCTATTGTATATATATACGAGATTTTCGATTGACCTATAACCCGAGGGATTTAGTAGTTGGTAACTGGTTAGATACCTTTGTACTGTACTACTGATGAATTGCATTAGTATCCATCATAAAACAAATGTATCTATATCTTTGGATATTTGCTTTATACAAGTTTTACCTTTACTTTGTCTTTCCTTGCCTGTCCCTACGGGTGACCTTATAAGTCACTCATGTCGTAAATCTTTCTCCCCTCATGCAATATGGGGATGGGAGTGATGGATGAGAAAACTCTCAAGGTTTTGTTTAATTTGGACCTCAGGCTGTGTGACATCCACTGGGGTAGTGTACAACAACTCCGAAGTTTGGGATGAGGACCCGTGTACAACATGCACATGCAACGAAGGCCGAATCCAATGTCATGCTGCCATGTGCCAAACAAGTTGTTCTAACCCGAGACACATCCCTGGAGAATGCTGTCCCCGATGCGACAGTCAGTTGATACTCATTTATCTTTTTATTAAATAAGCCTTTTCATACCTACTCATATTTGTATTATTATCCTGAGTAATCCTGGCCCAGACTTGATTATCAAAGTCTGAGCTATAGCCAAAAGGCATACACAGTTGACAGTTAGTGCAATATTCTTCAAATTATGCAAACTAGGCCAGACCAGGAAGAGTAGGTTATGTTACGACAAAGAGATCTTTATTAGATGTGACTGCAATCATGCATGTATTCAGTTACAATGAAAATCATGCACACGATGCACTTTTTTATTATTATTTTTTTTCATGCAGATGGACCACCGCCAGAGAAAGAGCAGAGTTGTCCATTTTTGGACTGCCATCGAAAGGATTGTCCAAATGGGTTCCGCTTAGACAAGTCTGGTTGTCCAACGTGCAAATGCATCAAGTGTCGAAATAGTCTTGCAGGTTGCAATAAGAAATGTCCCTTTGGGTATGAGATAGACGAGAGACAATGTGCTGTATGTGAATGTCGAGCTAAAGAGCCGAATAATCTGTTGCTTCCACCAACACAAGATGAAGATGACAAGTTGATGATGATGCATATCACAACAAAAGATCCGGACTCTTGGCATATCAACAACAATAAAATCCACCCAGGGTACTGTCAACAACCATCTGATGGTGGATTCAGATTCGAGGGAGAAGAGTGGGCAGATCATTGCAGACGTTGTATTTGTAAAAATGGATCGGAAATGTGCACTTTGATCACTTGCAATCCACCTAACTGCGAACATCCGATTTTTTTTCCGGGTGACTGTTGTCCTCGGTGCCCAGGTTAGCTTTTATCATTGAATAATTTTTCTGCTTTCTCCGTCTTTCCCTTACCTACTTTCTCCGTTATTTTCAGCTTAATTTCTCTTCAAATATCTTAAAAAGTCGCCCACAACCTATTATAAAAAATGTTTGTATTTTATTTCATTAGATGAGGA
This sequence comes from Isotoma anglicana, assembly GCA_034694685.1. NCBI lineage: Eukaryota > Metazoa > Arthropoda > Collembola > Entomobryomorpha > Isotomidae > Isotoma > Isotoma anglicana. The sequence continues at coordinate 4,875 of JAQFYJ010000371.1, read as the reverse complement.
GATTGGATTCTCAAGTAATTTTAATGTCTCCGTGTGTCAATCATCCGACGGTACTGAGCGTCTTGAAGGAGAGATGTGGAGTTTAAGTCCATGCTTGACATGCACATGCCATTCAGGACAAGTTCTGTGTGCAGCCCCAGAGTGTCCACCAACTCCTTGTCCAAATAGTTTCATGAAGGCTTCTCAAGATTGCTGTCTAAGCTGTCCCTCTGAACGTGAGGATGGTGGTCGTACTAAGAACGGAAATTTCCTTCTTGACGAGCGGCTGAATGCCTTCACGAATAACTCGAGTCATTCCAAAAAACCTATTTGCTTGTCCGATGATTCTGCAAAGAGCTATTCCGATGGAGAAACGTGGAAGGTATGTGAATGTGATGTACTTTTACAAGATATTACCAAGATTATGTGCGGACTTTTTCCATCGTTATAACTTATAAAGTTAAAATTAAATTTTTCAAAATCCTCCCCGTACAAATTTCTCACAGTGAGAGAGGACATCTTTATGAGTTTTTTCCCTCAGAAATGACAACTTTTCTTCTTAACTCATAACAACAAGCACTTATACTTTCACGTTTTCCTTTTCATTCTATTCTAGGTTGGAGCCTGTCAGAGCTGTATTTGCGATGGTGGACAGATTCAGTGCTTTTCAGCTGGAAAATGTCCACCTCTTAAATGTGACCGACCTGTCCTGGCCAAAAATCAATGTTGCCCCATTTGTCTCGGTCAGTAAGCCCTACTTCCCGTAATCCATTATTGTGCTTTGCTACAATACTTTAATGCATCGCTATTATTATTGCTATAATATGGTGGTATACATGCTACTAGTTTAGACTGCTAAGTATTATTATACAGGCATGTTGCAGCGATAACAGGGTTGTTCGAAGCGATTTAAGCGTAGGAATAGCCTTCATTTGGGGATTTCCGTTGTGAGATAAGAGTCGAGGCCCCCAAAGAGTGGTTATCATAGCAGTGTTATACTGCCATAATGCTACACATCTATAACACACGTACGACAAGACCCAACACTCAAACATTATACGAGTACCTACCTAGCAGGGACAGAAGACCAATGCTACTAGGGCCATATATAAGCCATTTATCTTCCCTTTATGGATGCTTTCTTAGCCCTTGTACTCTTGAAATCTTGTATTTTGATACGTAAAATGTCATCTAATGTCGCCTCGCCAGAGCAAAGCTCATTCTTTCTCTGAGAATGAATTCATGTATGAGAGTATGAGGCTTGCTTTTGGTCTTGAGCATCATATATAGAAAATACATAGAAGCACATTCAGCCCCATTGCTATTGAAGGTAGTTGAAACCAGAAGGACAGAAAGAGTTATGTATGACGGTGACTTTTTAGAAAAAAGGAGAAAAATCATATCTCTCTTTCCTGTCCTTCTTTGGAAGTAAAAGAAGACCATTTAGGTTTCCTTTTCGGAAATAGGAAAACTGAGGGTCGTAAAAAATCAAGTGCACCCACCCGATGGCCATTCCGTTTCTCCGACAAAGGTCCCCTGTTGCCTGTGTTCTTGTGTCCATATGTGACCTCTTTAAATAAATCGAGTTGTAGTAAAACTGCTACCTCTCTCTACTACCCATTCAAGTCCACCATCTGTAACTCATTATTAAATATGTAGACCCAGTCTCCATCAAAAGCTCGTTAGTTTCAACTCTGCTCCCACTACCACTTGAAGAACAAGAAATATGTCCATGTTATTGATTTGACATCAAATTCAAACTCACATGTCATTTTATATGAACAAAACAACGTAATATAATTTTTTACAAGGCGAAGCGGAACCTTTAAGCAGTTTTGGCCTTGTTTTCCTTTTCCTCTATTATATCAAAGAAGGCATGAATGTATGTGAGATTTTTTTTTTCTTGATAGAAAAAGAAACATCACTGGCTTTGGCATTGACTAAAGAGTCCTTGCAAAAACTAGGGTACTTTCTTGACTCAATTTCATTCTAAAGGTCTTTATCCAATATCGAGTCAGCTCAAGATCAAACTTTGTTTAAAGCTTCCTTGCATAATCTGACAGTAGTAGCAACATTGCTTATGTAGTAATAGTTATAGTTATTATCTAGGACAATGAAGCTTCTCATCTTGTTTGATTAGACTCAAGATTCATTTACATGGTTTAGTAAATTTACGTTTTAAACTATTTCTTATCCTTGGTAAAATTGGAACTCTGACGTAAATGGCCATCAAATTAAAAATACGAGTACGGAGCAAGTAGGGCAAAATCCCTAAAGTCTTGGGTATAATCCCAAACGGAAATTGAGCCAAAAGCCATAAATATAGAGACTTTTAGACTATAAGATCCTTTCTTGATTTTCTTTGTTTGTTTAAGTTTCAATATTTTTATTACAGCTTTCAAACAAAATACGTGTAATTGATATGACTAGACGTTTTAGTTAAATGCATACTTTTGCCAAAAATTACGAATTACGAATCCCTGAAATGAAAGTGAAAGCAAACTTTCTCTTTTTAAGTTACTTAAGCGTAGGCGTCGATTATTCGATACGATTTCCAAGGACAAAATAAAATATCTTGTCTATTTAACTTAGCATTCATGTAGAAATAAACTTTATCTAAATGTTTGATATTTTTGTTCTTTGAAATTTTATCCGTTAAACCATCTCAATGAATTTCAACTAGGTCAGTAAGCCATACAGTTAGGCATCATCATAATCCCTAAATGCATAGACGCTTGAACTAACTTTGTTTCTTGCACTATGCAATGCACTGATGAAATCTGAATGGATGGGTTTGATTTTCTATTCCAACCTCTATCTAACAAGTTAGCATTCATTCTTTCTGTATGGTGGGACCAACTCCCACAAAACTTTCCCTGTCTGCTTTCACTTTCGCTGAATAAAGTTTATCCTCTGGTCTGGCTGGGTTAGCTCGTGGAAGAAAGATTATTTAAAATTTATGATGAGGTTGGATGAATGATGACTGATGCCCTTTTCCAACTCTCTTGAGAGTCTTGTGACTGACTAGTTACTTCGCTTAAACTTATCCTAAATCATATCTTACTTACAGGCCATGAAAGACGAGTATCTTCCCAAAAAGCTGGAGATGTTCCTGATTTAGAACACGAAGAGTCAAGAATAAGAGAAGGGGATGATCATAATAAAAACAATAATATTAATAAATTAGATAGTGACAGTGGTAGTAGTAATAACAATAATAGTAATAGTAGTAATAGTAGTGGGGGGATCGAGCCTCATTGTGCCATAATGATTGCCTCACTTATGTGCATAACTTTAGTATTAGTTCTTTTGGTGGTGAGACAGTGCTTTTGTCGTCGGTCATCAAGTAGACTAATTAAGAAGACCCCTCCCTCATTTCACTCATCGAACTCTTCAAACAATCAAGAGACCCCACCGGTGACACCGGACTGTTGTTACAAATGTGACTACAACAAGTACTCGAGTTGCGCCCAACTTTCGGAGCAAAAGCCCTTGTTTAAACCCTCAAGTGACTCCCCTTTGGGCAACAACAGTGACAAAGTCTGATCCAAATAATTCAAAACTATTCTCTTACTACAACTACAAGTTAAATACACTACGGCAAACAGTTATTATTAAAAAGTAATATCTTTCACACTCACCGAAGAATAAGGTCCTCGAAATAATTTGTGTCCTCATTAATCTCTCGTAAATGTATAATGTGAACCAATGTCTTATTCTAAACTGTATATATAGATGTAAGTATAAGTGTACCGTACCGTCTGTGTTTTCCCTAGTAGAATAAACATAATATATTTATATTATCATCAATGTCAACTTTCCCTGTCGATAAGCGAACAACCGTAAGTAAAGTAAAATATAATCTACCAACTAAAAGTAACTTTGTCTCCGTAGGAAAATATTATTTTGTCATTTCGTAAGTTTCATTCGTACGTAACAACCCCGAACCTTATAGAACGTTACATATTCAATGTTTGTGTAAGTGTATAATAATATAATATAAGCTAGTGAATAGTATCAATTTATTGTGTGCGTGCTTTGTCTAGGTATCCTCACGATTATCAAATACTTATATCCATATTAAAATTATGCATTATGTATATTACATAACAAATCTAAACGGAAAAGCAAACTTAACTTGACAGACCAGACCAGAGCAAACCAAAATTACAAAGTTAAGTACTTTCATAAACGATCACCTAGTAAGAATGAAAAGCTTTTCTATATCCAGCACGTATTTTTATTGTAATATTAAGTACGACTTGTTTGTCTATTCATTTTAGTTAACTCAAGCTCTGATTGCTTTTTTGATTTTAGAGATATTATTGGACTTGATGATTAAAATCCACACATCATAATTTAATGTGAATTGATTGAGGAAGGAAGGGTTGGGTTGAATGAAGTAAGTATCATCAGCATTCAAACCATATATAATAATGCATTATACAAATAAAGCTTACACACACACATACACATTATTAAAATTAATCTAACGCATGCAATAAAAATGATAAAATAATAAAGAAGATTTATTTATGCATGGATGGTGATGGCGATAGATAGTCAGTCAGTCAAGTGCGTTAACGTTCGTGAACGTGACTGTAAAGTGGTTGGTTGCATGTTATGCTTGATGATGATGATGATTATTATTATTATTATTTAAGATGCGAGTCATGTATGTCAGTTTCATCAACTTGAAACAGTTTGATGTTCATTGGGCAACAAAAACTGCTGAATTATAACATAAAGAGAATTAGTAAACAGAGAAAGAACTATCAATTTGTACATATAAAAAAGTCAGACAGGACAAACAATTTTCAAGTCCGAGTCTTCGAGTTCGATGGATGGGTGCAATGTAAAGTAAAATGTAAAGTAAATCTATTCTGATTTGAAGAT
>JAQFYJ010000370.1:0-14074 GCA_034694685.1 Isotoma anglicana | reverse complement strand
AGATGAATTTCCAGAATGGTTTTCCATGAAATGCATTGATAAAATAACGTTTTTGGAGATTAAAAATGATTTAATTAGAAAAACTCTTTTTGTATAGTTTTTGTATATTAACTGTAAATGTATCATATTTTGGAAAATTGTATGGATGAATTGTAAAAATTTAAACTTCAAAGTTTTTTTTCAATTATGGACATTAATGACATTATCATGTTAGTTATTGACACAATGATTATTCTTGTACAAACAAATAGATGACATCGTTTTGCATTAAATGAAATTAACACATTAATACAAATATAAAATACAAAAGGTAGCTTTTTCATGGAATTAACATTTTTTAAATAACTTAGCAGTAGATTGTAGTCAACCAAAAGCTATCTGTGCTGTTTGTAGCTATCAGAGGTTCAGTCAGTATGATCCATTGGAAATATACTATGCATAAAACATGAAATTTGTTGAATAGTAAATAACCTAATTAGAAATGTTTAAATTGTGACATTTTTTTATTTGAATCAACATAAAATCGGATATTTCATCTCATACTTTTATAGACTGTCTCATGTTGCATTGCATTTTTAATTCGAACCAAATGAATTTATACACAATTCTGATGCACATTCACCAAAAACTTGGACATACCAAGAATATAAAATTTGTTTCATGTAAATTCACTCGAACACGACAAAAAACTGGAATTTTGGTAGAAAAATTCGAATCTGAAACTTAAGAACATATCAAGTGACGTAACACAGTGAAGAGGAGTAGTCCAACTGACGGCAACTTTGTACTATGGTTTCTTATTTTTTAATCTTGATGAAAGTCATTTTAAAGGAAATGCAAGAAAAGGTATAATGCAGTAACTAGTTTTTAAGGAACTTGATATTTAATCAGTTTGAACACTGTAGCAATTTCTCACAGACAGGTCTTGTATTGACTATAAAATAAAGAATAGACTTTAGTTTGAAAGATAAAATTTTGCAGTGGTTTTATCATTTTCAATTTTTCTACCAAGTGTTTTTAGACTTTGGAAAAATTTTGGTATTAAACTGAAAGATAAAGGATTTTAGTTGCTCTAATAAGAATTCCGCAAAGAAGATTTGTAATAAAATGTACTTAATTGCCAAGAAAATAAAAAGAGCGAAAAAATGCTTAATTCTTTCGAAAAAATTGAAATAAACTTGAAATCCAGTACAAGACATTTAATCATCTGAGTTGTTTTAATGCAGTCAGGTGTAACTAGTACATTGTGTTAATGAAGATAACTAACTTTAATCAGAATAATATTCTGCAACTAAACGTACTTACTAAGTATAAGTAGAAAGAGTTGGAGAATACACAAAGAAAATATGCCTTTCAATTTTAAAGGCTATGATGCATTTTTCCGTCAGTGAAAATAAACTGTCTTTCAGTTAAAAACAAACTAATTTCAGTGGGAAAAAAACAATCCAAAAAAATAAACCAATCTGTCAATGGGAACAAATGAAAGTGAATGTGGTACGAAAAAAACAAATCAGTCGATTTAAACAAACCATCAGTGTAACTTAATTCATAAGCTGTCAGTGTTGAAGACAAAAATTTATTAACAAAAAAATGTAGAAATTATTCATTCTACTATAAAGGCTTTATATACTCCTCGAGGTCTTTCCCTGTTACGTTTTTGACTAATTGGTATTTGTTTTGCAATTAAAGGGGTGTCCACCAAATTATCTTTGTAAGCTATTCCCATACTCTGCTTACTAATGTGCCATAAATTTCAGATGCACTGTTTGGTTTCATTTGTCAGTTTTGAAGCAGCAGTAATTGAAAGATTGTGTTTGAAATCTTTGTTTTTGAACTCACCTATTGTTGACTTTCTCATATGATATATAAATTTGACATTCGCTTTGCACTACCGACCGGGTTCTTTTCAGTCAACAGTACATTACTGAATGTGGTCCATCCAATTCAATTCCATATTTGAATAACTTTTTCGAATTTACAGAGGATGATTCGATTGACAAATTAAAATGTATCTGATTGTAGGAAGCCATGGTAAGTGTTAAAAATGTTGAAGTTTGTAATTTTAGCGAAAATTTATTCGATTTTTATTTTTTCAGTTTTTTAAGAGGTAGAGAGAGAAATAGAGATAGAGTGGCGGTAGAGAGAGCTTAAAAGAAGATATTAAGTTTCTTTTATGCTCTTTCTTTCAATCAATAATATAACCACTGTAATTAAAGAAACACAAGTGCAACATTTTTGTTTTTATTACAATCAACATTTTTTAGTGTGTCTTATTCTGTGTCCAGTCATGAACGTAAATGTATTAACTCAAAACTCAGTTTTATGCTTAATTATTCGCATGGTTACTTTTTGTTTGATGTCGAGTTTGAAAAGAAAAATAAAAGTTAAGTGTATTCATACAGAAAGATATTACATAGTGATTTAAACCGACAAACGAAAATTGAGAAGAAATCTTTGTATTTAAATTGTTGTTGTATTGTTGTACACATCTTCAACGTTTCATGTATTATGTCAAGTTAAAATGAATTTACAGCACTTGTAGATGAATCGACATTTTTAGGATAAAGTTAATAGAAAATGTTGAAATTTAACATTAAGCGGTTCTTTTCCATATTTTGACTGCCGAGTTGTATGGTCTAACCTCTTTTTCTTCGAACTTAAATCGTAGTGTTTCGTGACCAGTAAATGTACCAGAGGTAGTAAAACCAGAATAAACAGGAGATGACCAATCTCCAAATGGGACAGTAACATGGCGCTCCCCCCCTCCTGTTCCTACCCAAGAACCATGTTCAGCATAAAGAGCAGGACTACGGAAGCTTTGAGTAGTCCCAAATTCGTTGGAATCACCACCCAAAGCTCTAAAAAACTGCCCAGCGTAGGTAGATGTTACGTCTGTAAACTGCAAATTTTTCCAAATCTCGTTCGGTCCCGGCTGGGCCGAAAGCTGAACATAAATAAATCCCAGAGGAACTAAAATTCAAAAAGATTCTTATATTAATTTTTAGACATGTTTATCCGAGAACTAGGTTAACAGTTTGTGTATCACGAAGCAAAGAAAGATATTTTACTGTGCACTGCTTTATCTGTAGCGTTTACGATTAATAAAAATAAGTATCGAATTAGAGGTTAGAATTAACAGGTTAAAAACTTTAAATACTTTGAAGTTGATTTTTTTCGTTTCGTTTGCATTTATCAAAGCCACAACAGTTTGTCCACTAGCGGCGAATTTAATATAATATACCTATGTGTTTATTGCCTTCATTGCATAACACATCGCAATAATATTAATGGTTACGGAAAATACTAATAACTTCCGCTGGTTAATGGTCACTAAATCCCCTAGTATTAATTCAAAGTTAATTTGACATGACATCGAAATGACTTTTGCAGATGCGAATTAATCAGTCTTAAGCTTCCTAAAAAACTTCAGTAATTTGAAACGTTGAACGTTTAGAGTGCTGCAAATATATATTTGTCACTCTGCGTGTTAATTTAAATTTTCCTCGTTTAATACAATGCCTTATTAATTGTGAAAGTTCCGAAAATATAGCAATATAATCTGTCATAATTAAATAATTTAAATTTTCATAAAAAAATTCACCTGGATTTTTTTCCACGTATTCAATCCTCTGTTCGTTTTCTGCGAATTTGTTTTCGTTTTCTGCGATTTTCATTTCGTTTTCTGCGATTTTCTTTTTGTTTTCTGCGACGTTATTTTCGTTTTGTCGGATTTTCCATCCGTTTCCTGAGATTTTATTTTCGTTTTCTGCGATTTTCCATTCGCTTCCTGCGATTTTATTCTCGTTTTCTTCGACCCTCTTCCTGTTGTCCAGAACAATTCGTTGCAATTCCACTGCCGATAATGTTTGCAGTTTTTGGCACACAACGAGGTTTCTTTTGAGACATGACGCATCCTGCCACAGACCATCTTCAGCAAACTTGTTCACATTCTTTGAAAGATGAGACATCATTTGAACGCAACTTTTTTCCGTGTCATTTGACGGGTAACCTGGAGCCCAGTTTTCATACTGGACGGTAACATTGTCCTCAGTCCAGGTGAAAGTTGAAGCGTTGTATCGTATAGCACTCACCCAAACATTGTCAATTATTCCTGAAGTTTCGTAAAGTTGCTGTGTCAAAAACAATTGTTCTTCTTTTGTTTTTATCGAGAGAAGATTTGAGGATTCGAATGGATCTTGTGAAGTGCAGGTTGATGCTGCCTCTTCTGCATTGACTACAGTGTCCACAATTAAGATGCATTTTTCATCTTTGTATGGAATCCAACCTCCAGCGCCACACCCAGATTGAGCCTTGCCTATACAAAGGATGTTTTTTTATTTATTTGATGGATGTTTTATTTTTCGCAGAAATATTATTTCGGAAAAAGCTTTGTGTGTATAGTTTAGATATCAAACTATACAGTAGTGACTGAAACTTACCAAATGTACCAAAAAATACAAATATGAAACAAAAGGAAAACAATTTTTGCGCAGAAATTATTTGTATCATTTTAACAACAATTTCTGAAAATTACTAATTAAGTTAGATAAATTTAACTATTGCAGTAGTCGGTTGAATTAAGTTGGAAGTTTAATTCAAGCCGTATTTATATAAAAAAAATAATCTGGAGAATCGTTTCAATTAAAAATTGTATTTTTTAATATTATCATTTATAATTAGATAAAACAATAGCTGTAAAACCCTTCTCGTCTATCACCGGTGGAAGAACAGTGTAATTTATGCTGAATTGGGGTTGACAATAAAAAATTTAAATCAAATCAAAATCGTTTTTTTATCATTGCGACAGTTATTATCCTTATGGAGATGGACAATCTTTCTCTTATTGCTCTATATTTGATAGAGGTGGCGATGATCTAATCTGGAGCTAAATGGTGGCATATCCTGTTACATATTAATGACCCAAATTCTTATGGACTATGTGCTGACGATAGTGGCCCCATTCTATTGTCATCTGAACTCTCGTTACTGAAGAATAAGCTAAGCGTATTGATTGAGTATTACAGATTCTACACAGTTGTAATTTTTTCTGAACGTACAGCTCTTCCTGATATAATATTCAGTTATGTTATAATCTCATCCTATAATAGGTTATGTTTTAAGAACACAGATCTGATTAAAATTATAAAAACCTCAACGAGTTTATTTCCATGAAATTGGATTACCTTTGCTATTAAAATGACATTTTCTTAATCTTATATTTTTACGATGTTAATGAACATATTGAAGTTAAATACAGGTATTTTTTAATTTTTTTTCGAATATTAATGAATTAAGATAATAATATTTTACTTTTTATGATAAAACAAAGTAACACTGCCTTGGAAATTGTTTATGAAGTATATACAATTCTGAATGAAAATATAGTTCTTAGCTAATCAAATGTCATTTTTCATGATTTATGCAATTTGTCATGTAAAACATATTGTTGCTAATGATACCAGTACATTATGATAAGATCAGGGTTTCGGGTGAATAAAACCACCTGCAAGAAATTGGTGCAAGAAATTGAAAAAAACCACTGCACTGCACAAATTGATATGTGCACAAAATGCAAGAAATTCAAAAAACTAAAATCAATTAATAATTAATTCTCGAGGCTAATTAGGCAAAACTAACACCTGCAGTGTTGTTAGACTTTATTTTAGCTTTTTATCGAAATCGATATTTAATCAATCAGGAATAAACACTCATTGATTTATTACACAATTACATTTATCGTGATTATGCTTCTCGTTTGTTCCTTGAATATCATACCTATTTTTGATTCCCGGAAGAAAAAGTACGGAAGAAAAAGTATCGGTAGAAAAAAGTATTGGAAAAAATTACGCGGAAGAAAAAGTCTCGGTAAAAAAAGAATGCCGAATTTTTTTGAAATAAAATTGTTTAAAATTGAAAAATAACACAGGATTCAATACAGTCATAGCCGTTGCATCGAAATTTCACTGTCAAAATATGCAATACCATGTGCTGTGTAAAACGATTTAAACAGCTCAAAATCTGGAGCTGCATGTAGGGCATGATTTCATATATACAATTTCGTTCGAGTTTGACAAAAATAGTGACGAATGGCTTAGAGTCATCAAAGAGCTACTTCTTTATATCCGTTTTGATATAGTTTTTGTTACTTGAGATTAAAATAGTTACCTAATTGAAAGACAAAGTCACATTTCAAGATTTATCAATTGAAATATAAATATTTTTGCCTGGTTAATATAATTTAATTCATAATGTAGATGCAAAAACTTACAGTATATACAAATCGATGCAAATACAAGACAAATGAAAGACTCTTTCCGGTATGATATGGTGTTAGTCAGTTTTATGACTTTTCTGAAATTAATTCAACAGACCAGTGTACCACAATGCGCTTATTGAAGTGATTGCACTAACATTTTAGTACCAGTGATAAAATTAAATGTATACAAACATATTTTGAGAAAAAATATATCGGATGTTATCATTTGAGGTCAGTCAGGACAATGCAATGTTGGGTGTAACCCACTTTCTTATATTTGATTTGTTTTGACGATAAATATCCAGAATGGTTTTCCGTGAAATGCATTGATAAAATAACTTTGTAGATTAAAAATGATTTAATTACAAACGTATTTGGCATAGTATTTGGATATGTGTTAACTGTAAATGTATCATATCGGGGAAAATTGTATGGAGGGATTGTAAAAAATTTAACTTCAAATTTTTTTTAAATTATGGACATTAATGACATTATCATGTTAGTTATTGACACAATGATTATTCTTGTACAAACAAATAGATAACATCGTTTTGTATTAAATGTGATTAACACATTAATACAAATATAAAATACAAAAGGAACCTTTTTCATGGAATTAACATTTTTTAAATAACTTAGCAGTAGATTGTAGTCAACCAAAGTTTTTCTGTACTGTTTGTAGCTATCAGAGTGTCAGTCAGTATGATCCATTGAATATATACTATGCATAAAACATGAAATATGTTGAATAGTAAATGACCTAGTTAGAAATGATTATATTGTGACACTATTTTTATTTGAATCAACATAAAATCGTATATTTCATCTCAGGTTTCATTATTTTTATGGACTGTCTCATGTTGCATTGCATTTTTAATTCGAAACAAATGAATTTATTCACAATTCTGATGCATATTCATCAAAAACTTGGACATACCAAGAATATAAAATTTGTTTCATACAAATTCTTTCCAAGACGAAATCAAATGGAATTTTGGTAGAAGAATTTGAATCTGAAACTTAAGAACATATAGAGTGACGTAACACAGCGAAGAGGAAGTAGTCCAACTGCCGGCAGCTTTGTACTATGCTTTCTTATGTTTTAATCTTGATGAAATTTACTTTCAAGGAAATGCAAGAAAAGGTTTTGATGCAGTGACTAGTTTTTCCGGAACTTGATATTTAATCGATTTGAACACTGTAGCAATTTCTCACAGACAGGTCTTGTATTGACTATAAAATAAAGTTTTATAAAATAAAGAATAGACTTTCGTTTGAAACATAAAATTTTGCAGTGGTTTTATCATTTTCAATTTTTCTGCGAAGTGTTTTTAGTCCTTGGAAAATGTTTGGTATTAAACTGAAAGATGAAGGATTTTAGTTTGATCTAATTAGAATTGTGCATCGAAGATTTGTATTAAAATGTACTTAATTGCCGAGAAAATAAAAAGAGCGCAAAAATGCTTAATTCTTTCGAAAAGATTGAAATAAACTTGAAATCGAGTACACGACATTTAATCATATGAATCCTTTTAATACAGTCAGTTGTACATAGTACATTGTGTAAATGTAGATAGCTAACTTGAATCAGAATAATATTCTGTAACTTTACGTACTTACTCAGTATAAGTAGAAAGAGTTGGAGAATACAAAAAGAAAATATGCCTTTCAATTTTAAAGGCTATCATTTTTCCGTCAGTGGAAATAAACTGTTTTTCAGTTAACAAACTGATTTCAGTGGGAAAAAACTATCTAACAAAATAAACCAATCTGTCACTGGGAACAAACCAAAGTGAATGTGGTACGAAAAAACAGAAATCAGTCGAGTTAAACAAACCATCAGTATAATTAAATTCATAACTGTTATTGTTAAAGACAAAAATTTATTAACAAAAAAATGTAGAAATTATTCATTCTACTATAAAGGCTTAATATACTCCTCGAGGTCTTCCCCTGTTACGTTTTTGACTAATTGGTATTTGTTTTGCAATTAAAGGGGTGTCCACCAAGTCATCTTTGTAAGCTATTCCCATAATCTGCTTACTAATGTGCCATGAGTTTCAGATGCACTGCTTGGTTTCATTTGTCAGTTTTGAAGCAGCAGTAATTGAAAGATCGTGTTTGAAGTCTTTGTTTTTGAACTCACCTATTGTTGACTTTCTCACATGATATAGAAATTTGACATTCGCTTTGCACTGCCGACCGGGTTCTTTACAGTAAACAGTACATTACTGAATGTGGTCCATCCAATTCAATTCCATATTTTAATAACTTTTTCCAATTTACAGAGGATGATTCGATTGACAAATTAAAATTTATCTGATTGTAGGAAGCCATGGTAAGTGTTAAAAATGTTAAAGTTTGTAATTTTAGCGAAAATTAATTCGATTTTTAATTTTTCATGTTTTTAAGAAGTAGAGAGAGAAATAGAGATAGAGTAAAAGGTAGAGAGAGCACAAAAGAAGGTATAAAGTTTCTTTTATGCTCTTTCTTTCAATCAATAATATAACCACTGTAATTAAAGAAATACAAGTGCAACATCTTTTGTTTTTATTACAATCAAAACTTCTTTAGAGTTTCCTATTCTCTGTGTCATGAACGTACATGTATTAACTTAAAGTTCAGTTGTATACTTAATTATTCGCATGGTTACTTTTTGTTTGATGCCGAGTTTGAAATGAAAAATAAAAGTTTAATGTATTCATACAGAAAGATATTACATAGTGATTTAAACCGACAAACGAAAATTGAGAAGAAATCTTTGTATTAAAATTGTTGTTGTATTGTTAAACACAACGTTTCGTATGTTATATTAAGTTAAAATGAATGGACAGCACTTGTAATTGAATCGACAGTTTTAGTACAAAGTTAAGAGAAAATGTTGAAAATTAACATTAAGCGGTTCTTTTCCATATTTTCACTGCCGAGTTGTATGGTCTAACCTCTGTGGCTTCGAACTTAAATCGTAGTAAATCGTCACCATAAAATTTACCAGATCTATCTGGACCAGCAAAAACAGTAGGTGACCAGGATCCAAATGGGACAGTAACTAATTCCGACCCCCCTCCTGCTCCATGGAAATAAGTATGTTCAGCAGAAAGAGCAGGGCTACGGAAGCTTTGAGTAGTCCCAAATCCGCTGGAATCACCACCCAAAGCTCTGAAAAACTGCCCAGCGTAGGTAGATGTCACGTCTGTAAACTGCACTTTTTTCCAAATCTCGTTCGGTCCCGGCTGGGCCGAAAGTTGAACATAAATAAATCCTAGAGGAACTAAAATTCAAAAGGATTCTTTATATTGATTTTTGGACATGTTAATCCGATATATAGGTTTACAATTTGTGTATCACGAAGCAAAGAAAGACATTTTAGGTCACTGTGCACTGCTTTAGCTAAACATGTTTATGAATGAAAATAAGTATCGAATTAGAAACAGGTTAAAAACTTTAAATACTTTGAAGTTGATTTTTTTCGTTTCGTTTGCGTTTGTCAAAGCCACAACCGTTTGTCTAGTAGCGGCGAATTTAATATAATATACCTATGTGTTTATTGCATTCATTGCATTACACATCGCAATAATATTAATGGATACGGAAGAGACTAATAACTTCAGCTGGTGAATGGTCACTAAATCCTCCAGTATTAAGTCATTTTGGCTGCAAGTTAATTTGACATGATATAGAAATGACTATAACTTGTGAATTAATCGGTCATGAGCTTCCTAGATATCTTCAGTAATTTGAAACGTTAAACATTTAGGGTGCTGCAAATGTATATTTGGCACACTGCATGTTAATTTAAATTTTCCTCGTTAAATACAATGCCTTATTAAATGTGAAAGTTCCGAAAAATAGTAATACCATCTGCAATAATAAAAGAATTTAAATTGTCATAAAAAATTCACCTGGATTGTTCTCCAAGTATTCAATCCTCTGTTCGTTTTCTGCGATTTTCATTTCGTTTTCTGCGACTTTCTTGTCGTTTTCTGCGATTTTCTTTTCGTTTTCTGCGACTTTCTTTTCGTTTTCTTCGACCCTCTTCCTGCTGTCCAGAACAATTCGTTGGAATTCCAACGCTGACAAAGTTTGCAATTTTTGGCAAACGACGAGGTTTCGTCTGAGACAGGAAGCATCCTCCCACAGACCGTCTCCTTCAGCAAACTTGTTCACATTCTTTGAAAGATGAGAAATCATTTGAACGCAACTTTTTTCTGCGTCATTTGACGGGTAACCTGGAGCCCAGTTTGCATATTGGACAGTGACATTGTCTTCAGTCCAGGTGAAAGTTGAAGCGTTATATCTTCTTACAGCCACCCAGACATTGTCAATTATTCCTGAATTTGTGTAAAGCTGCTGTGTCAAAAACAATTGTTCTTCTTCCGTTTTTATCGAGAGGAGATTTGATGACTCGAATGGATCTTGTGAAGTGCATATTGATGCTGCCTCTTCTGCATTGACTACGGTGTCCACAATTAGGATACATTTTTCATCCTTATATGGAATCCAACCTCCATCGCCACACCCAGATTGAGCTATGCCTATACAAAGGATGTTTTTTATTTATTTGATGGATGTTTTATTTTTCGCAGAAATATTATTTTGGAAAAAGCTTTGTGTGTATAGTTCAGATATCAAACTATACAGTATTGGCTGTGAAGCTTACCGAATGTACCAAAAAGTACAAATATGAAACAAAAGGAAAACAGTTTTTGGGCGGAAACTATTTGTATCATTTTAACAATAATTTCTGAAAATTACTAATTAAGTTAGATAAATTAAACTTTTGGAGTAATCGGTTGAATTAAGTTGGAAGTTGAATTCAAGTGGTATTTATATGAAAAAAATTATCTGTAGAATCGTTTCAATTAAAAATTGTATTTTTTAATATTATCATTTATAATTAGATAAAACAATAGGTGTAAAACCCTTTTTGTCTGTCACCGGTGGAAAAACAGTGTAATTAATGCTGAATTGGGGTTGACAATAAAGAATTTAAATCAAATCGAAATCGTTTTTTTATCATTATGACAGATATTATCCTTATCCAGTTATTTTATCGATGAAATTGATTTGTACAAATGACAGTTTCTTTTGTTGTTCTTAATGATTGATGGCGAGGATCATTTCGCATAAACATGGTATGGAGATGGACAATCTTTCTCTTAGTGCCCCTATATTTTATGGAGGTGGTGATGATCTAATCTGGAGGTAAATGGTGTCATATCCTGTTACGTGCTAATGACCCAAATTCTTATGGACTATGTGCTGACGAAAGTGGCTCCATTCCATTGTCATCTGAACTCTCGCTACTGAAGAATAAGCTAAGCCTATTGATTATGAGTATTACAGATTCTACACAGTTGTATTTTTTTCTTAACGTATAACTCCTTGTGATATAATATTCAGTTATTTTATAATCTCATACTATAATAGTTTATGTTTTAAGAACACAGATCAGATTAAAATTATAAAAATCACAACGAGTTTATTTCCATGAAATTGGATTACCTTTCCTATTTTAATGATCTTTTCTTAATCTTTTATTTGTTCGATGTTAATGAACATGTTGAAGTTGAATACATGTATTTTTTAATTTTTTTCAAATATTAATGAAATATGATAATAATATTTTATTTTTGATGATAAAACAAAGTAACACTGCCTCTGAAATTGTTTATGAAGTAGATACAATTCTGAATGAAAATATAGTTCAAGCGAATCAAATATCTTTTTCCATGATTTATACGATTTGTCATGTGAAACATACCGTTGCTAATGATACCAGTACATTATGATAACATCAGGGTTTCGGGTGAATAAAACCACCTGCAAGAAATTGGTGCAAGAAATTGAAAAAAACCACTGCACTGCACAAATTGAAATATGCACAAAATGCAAGAAATGCAAAAAATTAAAATCAATTAATAATTAATTATAGAGGCTAATTAGACTAAAAACTAACACTGCAGTGTTGTTAGGCTTTATTTCAAAATGAGCATATATAGATTGTTGTTTCTCAGATTCGATTCCACCATATAATGAAACTGTGTAAAGTTCAACAACCTTATATAAATTGTAAAAGAACAAAAATTCAAATAAAACCTACAGAAATCTATGTATACTCATTTTGAAGCTAAAATAAAATAAAGCCTAACAACACTTCAGTGTTAGTTTTAGCCTAATTAGCTGTTAAAATTAATTATAATTTGATTTTAATTTTTTTGTGCAGTTTCTTGCAGTGTGTGGGTAAAATGCATTTTGTGCGCAAAAAACGAAACCCTGGATAAGATTATTTATTATATTAATACTACTTAATGATGATGTTTCCATTTTAATATTATGACTCTTCTGTTAAAAGCGTTTATTGTAATTTTGAATTTGATGTTATTTATTATCTATTGTCAGGTTAAAAATGGTACCCTTCATGGGCCTAAATGGTCTCAGAAGGGCTGTGCAAAATAAAATTGTTACGTACTTACTTACTTAATCCATTAGTCTGTTAGTCCTTCCGTCAAGTTGATAATTCAATTCAATAGTTTAGTTTATTCAGGACAGAATGATATATAATTGACATTACTTTCTTAAAATTACAATTCTTTCCAATATCAGGTCCTGATTACAACAATAATATAAATGAGTCATATTTACATACTCATGTCTACACACTACTTATCTACCACTTCTATATACCCGACTTACATCTTCTCATTAATAATTCAGTTCAATTAAATGTCACTTAATCATATAACATAATCCTTGTAAACTAATTTCGCTTACCTGAGTATTCGTATACATCTTTGCTCTTTAATATAATTAATTTTCTGATCGCCCAATCAAAAACAACAATTTTGTACTTCTTTGATTTCTGCTGGTAGCATATACCATCCTTGCGAAAATTGATAAAAGAAGGCCATTTGACCAAACTTTGTTTGCATTTAACATTTTTTTGATTTCATTGAACTAAGCCAATTAAGCTTCTCAAGTGTATCAAACAATGATGTTTTTGATATTTTGGTTCCAAAAATTACCAGTTTATTTAAAAACTATTCTGTGGATACCCTCATATACATTTTTAGTTGTGTTCCCCAATACAGGTATACAATAATCTAACATTGATAACACTAGAGATGTACTAAACATTTTTAACCAGGTCGAACAAGAATAATACTTATATCTATTTATCAAGTATATTCGAGCATACATTTGTTTACAAATTTTATTTATGTGCAATTTCAAACTTAAAGTATTGTCAATGTTAACTCCTAAATATTTAAATTCTGTAACTGACTCTAAATTTCGAATATTCACATTTATATTTAGATTACCATCATATTTCAAATTATTGGGAGTTAAGATAATTATTTTTGTCTTATCCACATTTATACTCATTCCATTTCCTTCACACCATTTAACTATTTCATCTAAATCCTTTTGTAGCTTTTAATTTATCTATGTTATACCACCAATATATAATACACATCATCAGCATACAAAAGAGATTTACAACACGTAAGAACCTTCGTCAAATCATTTCAATACACAGCAAATATTAGAACCGATAAACTACTTTCCTGGGCTGTACCTCTATTCATTTTCAACTTTTCTGATCTAATATTTCCAACTTTTACACACAGTGTTCTATCTGTATAATACGACCGAAACCAATTCAGTAATGAGCTTGCTATACCTCATTGACTTAGTTTTTCTTAGGTGAAGCAAAATAGCATAAAATATAGGCGAAAAGCCTCAAAAAAATATGAATAAAATAAGTTGCTAATGGCGAAGCCTAAGTATGCATTCACCCCCCTACCCAAAAAGTGA
>JAQFYJ010000369.1:0-14117 GCA_034694685.1 Isotoma anglicana | reverse complement strand
AAAAACGAATTAACTGTTTCAAATATGTTGATATTTCTTATGACTTAAATGGGCAAAATACGCCACTGTGGGTTTGACTAAATAAAGATTTTAGATCTAAGATTTATGACAAATATAAATTTTTGCGGCCGGTGCGGTGTTTAGCTGAAATAACACGAAGTGATTGCTTGTTTTATGCTTTTGATGGTATTTCTTCACCTAGGATCCTTTTCCCTGGGGATGTTTTATTAACAAAGATTTTGTCATATAATATTGCGTATTTTATTTTGGTCACAATCAATATTGTTGGCATACAGATGTGTCGCCGATGGAAAAACAGTGTGTATGAAGCATGATGAGAATGATAACAAATAGAATCAAATAAAACAACTCAATTAAACAATCTCAGCACTCACGCAAACTTACAGAAATACATTATAAAGCTAGAAATTGGTCATTTTAAAAGCAATTCCAGTAGTTTTTATACATCAATGTTTATTCATTAATTTTTTTACATTTGTTAACTTTATTTGATTTACATTAACAATGTCATGTAATTTAGCTATTCAAATGACATTAACTTTTTAAATAGAATATAGAATTTGATTTACGTAACAGATTATTTTTATTAAATATTTAATTTTTTACAGTAACTATTTTAATTAAATTCACAATTTCCTTTACGTTAGGTTGCCTAACCTAATCTAACCATTCCTTCTTTCACATTAACTATTTCATTTAAACTAACATTTTCTTTTTGATAATTGTTGACACTGCTTAGCACTTGATTTATTTGAATAGTTTTTATTCCAACACAATAACTACTATGTCGTTGAAAAGTGTTTACATTTTGTAATACGAATGCACAATTTAACTATTTACAAACCTACTAAAAAATATAAATATTAAAGAATTGATTTAATCACCAGGTAAGAAAAAATGGTTCAGCATTTGTTGTAATGACGTAAATGTTTCAAACTAAAACCGGCATTACTTATCAAATTGAAATATGAATGCACCAGCCTAATTGCAAAATTAGAACATAGATCATTTATAAGTAGCATTGAGTCTTCCATCCATATTTTATCAAGTGTTTCATTCTACTATGGAATTACATAACATTAAGTCTAGCTCCCTACTGTATTTACATATGGTTTGGGCGTATGAAGAAATGCGCTATCGTTCAACTTTGTTTTAGTAAGGTCAGATGCTTAAGAAACCACAAATAAATTAATATTACATAATTGAGGTCATAGGTGAATGTAAAAACCTATAATTCAAAAAACCATTTTTGGATTATGTATTTAGTATTGTGTTTTCTAGGACATAAATTTTTGCTTTAATTGCATCCAAGACCCATCCAAACCTCGTAGTTTTACTCTCATAGTAATGAAGTCGTTGAATTTGCAACTCTAAAGCCCTACCAAATTCACCAAGTTTTTCCAAAACCCTTGCGTAAACCTCTTTTGTCCAAACTGTATCTTTATGATTTTCACCCAAAACCCTTACTCTAAATTGAAGAACTCTTTCCAGTAATTCTTTTGATTGCTGATAATTCTCATCATAAAAAAGACATTCACTAATATCTTGCATCGTGTCATAAGCAGTTGTAATTTCACCATTGTCACTATTTGCTCTAATAACTTGTTCTATTAGTGAAATCGAAGCTTCATATTTTCTTTTGACGCACATTTCCTTTGCCATTTCATTTTTAACTCTGAGAGTCAATTTGTCATTATCCCCCAAAATACTCTTGTAAAAACACAAAATCTTTTCGAGCTGTTTCATCGTGAGTTTTGCATTTTCTTCAAAATTACCAAATTTTGTACATACTTCACGTGTTAAAAATCTATCTGGTTGAATTTTACCAAAGCGAGCTATTATTTTGTCAATTCTTTCAAGCTGTTTGATTTGTAACTCAAAATCTTCAACTTTGCCAAGTTGATTCACAAGGTAACGAATCGTGCCAAAATATTCTGTTTCTTGATCTTTATTTTGCAAAGGAAAATGTTTAGCTAAATCTTCACAGAGTTTTAAGGCTTTATTGTTTTCACCCTGTGCACACAAGCTCATAGCTAATTCATTTTTAACTCGAAACGTTATGCTGCTCTCTTCACCATAATACATTTGTGAAATTTCTAAACATTTTTCCAGCATGTTATAGGGCACTAAATTCAAACTATTTCTGCACGGATATTCACCATTTTCAATATTCTCATTTGTCACGAAATCATAATCACCATTAGAGACGATTGCCCACAAAAGTATCTTGTCTAGTAACTCCCTTTTTTCCGCTTCATTTATACTAAATTGGATGCTCTTAAAATGGAGCATTGTGAACTTAACGGCGCAATCGATCCTAGCATGGTATAAGAGGAATTGCAGTGCTTCATAAAAATGTTTAATCTTTCCAATTTCGTATTTCCAAGCAAGTCTGCATACACTATTCAAGTGACATAACTCGGTCCTCGAGGGCCCTCCTTTAAAAAATTCCCTACAAGCCAATAAAACGCAATCAAACAACGATTTGGAATAATCTTGAGGATTTTGCAACTTTCTCAGAACAATCTCCTGATTACTTCGTTGAATACTGACGAAAGGACCCTCAATTTTTGCAAGTGAATAATTATCTATCAGGTCCAAACTTGCATCAAAATCACATAAACCCTTTTCTTTGCAAATCAAATTCAAAAAATTTAACGGAATAGCATCAGGTTCTAAATGTGCGAGAATGTTTAAAATTTCAATTGAAGTTGTACTCAGTTTTGCAATTATCATATCCCAAGTGACTAAAGTTGTCATTGAATAATCAAAATGCAATTCATTTAACATTTGGCCAAGCATTTGAATCTTTCTCATCTCAAACTCGTTCACATAATCCAAAATACTGTAGTTTCGAGTCCTAAAATGATTTCGTTGTTGTTTTATGTAAGCTATAGCTTGCTGCAAAGCTAGTGGAAAATATTGTAACAATTTACATAGTTTATCAGTATCAGAATCTGTCAATGCAATGAGCGACCCCTGTAACATAATTCGTGACTGAGCTTTGTCGAGTATGTCGATGAATATAGTGATACCTGCGCCGTGAAGTGCATTTCTATACCTACTCGTTGCAATCACAAAAATTTGTCTCGCATATTTTGCCATTACAATGGTTTTAATGCCCTTTATTGCCTCATCATAATTGACGCCAACGTCGTCAATGATAACCAATAAACGTGAGCAACTCTCTAAAATAATAGATGCAAGATACCCAAAATACTCAGAAGAATTTAAGTTTTCTTCATTTGTAACCCCCAATTTTTCTGAGAGTTGAGATATAGAATCATGTAGGGTTTCCATTGACTCCCCGCGTAACCAAACACAGCTAATATTTTTTGCATAGATGTCATTCGCAAACTTTTTGCACAGTTCTGTTTTTCCAATCCCCCCTAGTCCACATACAAGAATTAAATTCGTCTCATTTGAGAGAAAATGTGAGTTTAGTTTCTGCAATTCGTCTTCCCTTCCACTGAAGTTCGATGTAGTTTCCATAAGTCCAAATGATATGGGCATCATTTTCTCGTCCGATCTGCCTAATCTTTTCGAATCTGCTTTATTATGTCTTCTTTTTATTTGCTTTTTTCCACTCAAAAAATGTCGGATGACACTATTTTTCCCAAACACCTCTTCCAGCTTTCCTATTTTTGTGAATGATAAATTTATTAATTTACAATTTTTAAAAATTGAGTCCACAGTCACTACAGCCATTTATGAAATATATGGCAACCTTGCAAGCGGACTAGCTGTACAAATTACACTAACTATTATGCATTGTTTTCACCTCTCGGAATAAGCATATTTTTGCAAACTTAGACTTAAACCTCGAAACTGGCCAGTGGAGCTGGCCAAACCTTTGTTTTTCTCATGGATAGAGCTAGGAAAACCTTAATGTTAATGCTTTGAAATTAAATAGTCAGAAATACATAAGACATTTGGAATTTCTAAACTTGTTAAAAAACTAACTTTGTGAACTCTTGAGACATTAACTGGAAAATAATCTAAAGTTGGAAAACTCTTTGAAAAGTCTTTTGAACTGTGAAACTTTGCAGCTTTGCTTAAAAAGGGGTACAAAATTTGTGAAAGAAATTTGTGAAGAAAAAACTTCAACCGATTTCTAAAATTAAAAAAAAAACATTTTAAATAAGTTTATCTTAGAAACCGTTAAAAATCAACTTATGCTATTGTATTTTTCCCACATTTCAATTGTAAACCGAACTTAACATTTTAAACACCTGGAAAATTCATTAAATTTACGGTCCGAAATTGAGAAGCAAAACATCAAGACATTATCAACAACGTGGTGAAGATCATATAATTACGACTGAGGTTTTTCTTTATAAATGATTGAAAAGCTTCTCGAGTTATGCTTCTTTGTTTGGCGTATTCCTATTTCTTCAGATATTAAGGGTAAGGTTTTTTCCCTTATTGGTAAATGTTGGTAATTTAAAAAGTTTCAACAAAATTAAAACTCGACGTGAGATAGTTTAATTCAACCTGCACATAAAGTTTGTGTTTTTTAAATGGTAGATCGGGTAATTTAACGTTAAAATTTTTTTTAGTCATGCAAGAAGTACGTTTACTGTTTAATGAACATGTAAACTTACCAGCAACTTCAACGCAATCCATTTCTCTAAGAACGTCATTCACATTTTCAATAGTTCTATTAGGAGATCTAGAAATCCAACTCTTTAGTATTTCAGAGAAAAGTTTGTAGGGTGAGACAGCTCCTTCAGCAAATCCAAGTTGCCATTTCTGTTTCTCGTGAAATTGACATCCCAATGTGTCATAAAATTGCGACCAAGATTTAACAAGTATATGATTCTGAATTAGAATTTTAACCACATCACTCAATTTTGCATGTTTTTCTGGACTGGAGCAATGTTCTAATTCCACATTTATACTTGTATTTGCCATGGTTTTCGAACTAATTCTTAACATGCAATAATTAGCTTATCCGGAAAATAACTGTCGATTAATCCAAAAAAGATGAAGCAGAATAGTGATCTCCAAAATTGAGAGTTGAAATGAAACAAACAATTGTTCGGCCAACGTAGGTTTATTTGTTATCAACCAATTTGTTATTTGTTATCTATTGGTTTTAGATAAGAATTTAATGTACCCAACTTTTGTCCGGGGAATGAAAAAAAGCCAATTGACCTTAAATTAAAACTCTTGTGCATAGTGATTCCGTACATCGTTTTATTTAATGCTATATGGTTACATTTGGCAAATGTGATACTGGTTTCAGGTCAATTTGGCGAAATGTCAAAATGGCAACGTTAATCCAAATGATTTTGTCAACACTTTTTGTTTTAATAAGTGAACTGAGCGACACACAAAATATACTTAAGGCCCAGTTGTTGGTTTATAATTTCAAATCAAAACTTAAGATTACTGTTACGATTCGGCTTGGAATATTCGATGCGAAAAAATTAGATGTATTTCAATAACATTGACTACACCAAACATTTAACAATAACATTACTAAAATTGAAATTAGTTTAAAGTAATTCCATCATTATTTCGATCACATAATTCTTTGGCAAAACTATAACGAAGGGCTATACGGGATGCATTCTCTCCAATACTAAAAATTAATCTTGGAGCGAATTAAAAACGGACGGAGTACATGCGAGATTTCCACGCTCAACGCTTTTCACAAAAAGAGAAATATTTGCCAATGCTGTTAAAATTAAGCATTTGATTCTCCAAGTACGCAGGTTTTTCCCGTCAGGGATCAAGATTTGGAGAATTTCGCACATTTTTTTCTGTAAAAATTTGTGATCAATACGAACTTAATTATTGATTTACGAACATCAACTAAACTATATGGCGATCCAAATTTGATTATCCAAATCCAAAAAACGTAGTTAAAGTAGTACATATCATGTTTATAAGTTTTAATTAACTCGTCGTATGGCTTACACGTGTTTCTTATTTACTGTATTACTTATTTAAGTCGCTTATTGATACATTCTAAATCTCCAATCTTAAAATCTACATGTTCTATAGTTTAAGGGTAGAAAAGCCTGCGGAAAGAGCAATTCAAATAAGTGTATCTAACAAAATGTAAATTCCGAAACTACAATGGCTACTAAAACATTTGAATTCGAACGAACTACGTACTAAGTATTTCTCATTTCAGATCCTGAAGGTTTGCTCAAAATATAAGACTAAATATACATTCAATCAATAAATCATGTAAAGTAGAATAAGAAAAATTATAAGCGCAGTTATGCAAACCTGATTAAATTAAACCCATCTCATGGTATCATAGCCATATAATGCACAAAATACGATCTGATCTCTACTATAATTTGGAGTTCGAAAATTGGGATTATGATGACAATATTGGCCCTATGTGTCATCTGTGTGATAAAGACATTTTACCCTGCGAAGAATTTCTTTTGTATTGTGAAAGAAGATATGCAGTGTTGTGGAAGAATGAAGGAGAATATTGTTGTAAAAAGGAGCAATTTGGGGTTCTACAGTGTATATTTTGTTTTGATTACTTGCATCGTCAAAAGTGTGATTTGTCAATGTCTGATGCGTCATACTTGGCTGCTAAAAATTCGAAAAGTCAGTAAGTATGTAAGCAAGTAAAATGGTTAATTAACTGCTCTGACAACTTAACAAAAAATATAGCTTTTATTCAATATAATCGTGGTACCTTAATGTGTTGTGGATGGGTTAGCCAAAACTCCATAAAAACTTTAATAATACATTGAAATACTTGCATATTCATTCAACCGATAAACAAATAGTTTCTGATAAAAGGCTTATCTGATTTGTTCAATAATCTAAATAACACAGAATTTAACCCCCCGAGTGAATAATTATTTTATTAAGCAAATGCGTTTATAATGAATCCTCTTTCACAATATTGCTCACCATTGCCTGTAATTTTTGTACAACGTTTAGGTTTGTTTTCGCAATATTTGTAAAAGTAAAAATATAATATGACAAAAAACCTTTCCATTGATTATAACATGACCGGCTACACCTGTGTTATAAGGGGCTGTTCGTAAATTATGTAACGCAAAATTCGGGTTGTTTTGACCCCCCCCTCCTCCCTTTGTCACGCTGCATAATATAACTCAAAATCCCCCCTCCCCCCCTTCGTAACGTAACAAAAATTTATTTCGTTTAAAAATTTATTTTAAAATAAATTTCTGGTATTTTTAAATATTCTCAATCTCACAAAAAACAAAAATAGTAAAAAATACTTCTATGAATTGTCCAATTTGTACATACAAAAACTAATGAATACTTTTCAAAGATTTTCGCTTTTTCATAAGAACGTTTATGTCGAACGGATTGACATATCAGGATGAAAGTTGGTACACATTTTCTAAACCCCCAACCGCTTGGATGAGTTTGTAGATGGGCCCTGTTGGACTACCCCCAAAGTTCACAATGAAAAGGTCAAATTTTTGACCGAATGTTAAAGATAGGGAATATTTATTATGTAAGTTTTTTACAACTTCCTAAAGTTTCTAAAGTATCCGTTGTTTAGAAGTGAAAAATTCAGTGTTTCTATTTCATTTAGTAAAACGTTTGAACGATAAATAATTCAGTAAATTGCAAACATTTTTATCACTATTATTTAATCGAGACTTAAGTCTTCCTGCCAACTATGACATTGGAAAGTATTTATTGAATTTGAATAGACACAAGGCTTACTTTTGGGTACTTATATATTGCATTAGGGAAGATACCATTGAATAAAGATACTAAGGATCTTATTATCTTTATTCAATGGGGAAGATACAAAAGAAAAAATTTGTTTTGTGGTTTCGGTCAATTTCAAAAAATATTGCAACAAACTTAGCCACTTGCAGGGCAAACTTGAAGCTTTCTAAAATATTAATTTTATTTGCATTTCAGCAGGTCTTTTCCAATTGCATAAATTTAATTCGCGTTCAAATAGTGGGAGGAAAATGCCCTCCAGCTAAAATTCCCCAATTTTTCAGATGACTTTAGGGAAGGAAGATCTGCTCAACCTTCATCGGAATTTGTAGAGTCTGAAAGAAAACTGACTTGGACAATTTCACACGGGTTTTTAAGGACGGCGAAGAACTTCAGCGGTCGAGAAACAGAACTGGAGGAACTGAACTCACATTTTAATACAAATGAAGATTTAGTCTTAGTTTGTGGTGTCGGTGGAATTGGTAAAACAGAATTGTGCAGGAAATTTGCAAATGGCATTTTTCAAGAGTTAAACTCATCGCAAATAAGTCCAGTTTGGCTGCATGGAGACTCAAATGAAACACTTCGTAACTCCATTTTAGGAATTTTGGAAAATTTGTATTCTAAAATTACTTCTCCACCATCGTATGTTTAATTTGACCCATGTCCCATAGTCACCCTATTAAAACCCCGAAGGACATTAAAAAGGTCAAATTTTTCACCCAATGTTAAAGATAGGGAAAAAATATTTTTTTAGATATTGCTTCTCCACCACCACCGCATGAATGCGATGTACAAGGACTCAAAAAAACCCCAACGGACCCCAAAAAACCCGACCACACCCCCAAAGGGGCTAAAAGAGAACAAAATAAGGTCAAAGGTCAAATTTCAAGTTTTATATATTTGGATAGATCTTGACGAGTGGAAAAAGATGAGATAAGACACAAATAGTCTAGAATGACCTTTAAGGTCACAAAATGGGGTCAAAAGTCAAATTTCAAGTTTTATATATTTCGATAGATCTTGACAATTGGATCAAGATGAGATACAACACTAATAGTCTAGGATGACCTTTAAGGTCACAAAATGAGATCAAAGGTCAAATTTCAATTTTTATATAATTGGATAGGTTTTGACGAGTAGGTCGAAATGAATTGTGACAAAAATTCGAAATACCGTTTCAAAATATTATATTGTTCAAAAACATTAAAAACAAATATAATTGAAACGTGCAGCTTTCGCTACTTGGTTACACCCGTACTTGATTAGATTTATTTGTATATTAATTACTCTATGTTAATTAAAAACTGAATTCAGAAAAATGTATATAAATAATGTATGTTTGTGTTAGGTCTGAAATTAAATTTAACCTATAGTTTAGAACTAAAGCTATTTAATTTGATAGTTATATTTACGCAATAATTCGTGAGTTTAGTTCTTAAATAGTCTAGAATAGACTTCCAGATGGGGAATCTTCCATAAATATTTAAGAAAATTGTTAATTAATTAAGGCTGCAACGTCCGAAAATGGATGCCTTAATATACCTAATTGTCAAGTGTAATTGTAACATAAGGAAGATTATTAAGCACTGGAACACTACTTTATGAAAACGGTGTGTCTGTCTGTCCGCCTGTCTCCAATTTATTCAAGAACCACTTGACGTATTGACATCCGGTTTTTTGCGTTGGATTCAATTTTTTTCAAGGACTTGGGGGATTGAAATAAAACGCCCTACAACGAAGCGCCCCGGTCGCGCTTATGTGCGCCCCGAGGCGCAACATTATCTACAATTTGTAAGAAATGTAATGGTGATGACCGTTTTTGTGTTACAAGGTCAGGAAGGTCACAAAATGATGTCAAATTTCAAAAAAGGTCAAATTTCAAGTGTTATATGTTTCGACAGCTTTTAAAGAGGAGAACGAAATGAGATTGGACACTTATAGTGTACGATGACTTTTAAGGTCACAAAAGGTCATATTTCAAATTTGATGTATTCCGATATGTTTTAACGAGTTTATCGAAATGGGATAGGACACTTATATTGGACGATGACTTTTAAGGTCACAAAAGGTCAAAAAGGTCTAATTTCAAGTTTTTTTGTTTTTTGCTAGGTTTTTAATAGTAAATCAAAACAGAATGTTTTAAAATCTTCAAATTACGTTTTTTAATGTTCTATTGTTTTAAAATGTTCTACTGAAATACAATTAAAGGTTTTAAAGTATTAGTTCCACTACTTGGTTATACCTGTTTGATATGGTTTATTAATAACTAAATTAGTTTGGATACATCTATCAAAATATCTAAAAATTATTTGGATTTTTAATAATCAACTGCTTTTATATTATTGTTTGAGTTTTATTCTTTTGTAAAATAAAAGTAAACAAAACATAAATATACGTCTGATTTTATTTTAAGTCTCCTTAGTTCATTTTCACAAATTTCTTTTTCGTCTTTCTCTTGCAATTAAGTTATACCTTTTTATGTACTTCCTTAATTTTTTAATCATTCAATTTAATTGTTATGTTAATCAATTCGGTTCCATTGAGAGTTTAGTTTACAAATTCAAATAACAAGTGACATAAGAACCTTGTCTTTATTTTTAACAATACTTTAAATTTAAATACTTTTAAACTTGAACAAGGCATTGCAAAGCGTGTGAAAATTAGGTATTAAAATAATACAATGCAAAAAGTCCTTGATTTTATCAGAAAAACCATTTACTTTTACATTCCTTACCAACCATTCTGATCCATGAAACCCAATTTATAAAATCGTGTCAAATTCTACACAGTAATTATCGGAATGAACTTTGACATGATATTCACATTCACATGCATGCCTACGCTTACAGCACCTTACAAAGTATATATATAAGATACAAAGAGTTTATGATCTTTCTTGCCTGTGAAGTCGATAACTTCTGAACGGTTTCACCTAGCGTCTTATACTTTGGTACGTTCTAACCGACATAGCTTGGATTAGTTCGTGGATGGGCCCTGTAGGACCAGGGGGTCCTACAGGGCCCAGACCAGACCGCTTTTTAAAATAAACGAATAGTAGTGAACAATTCATTTAATTTTAATTCCTGACTTTAAGCCTAATATTGTTCATATTTACACATACGATGATTTATAATTTCTATTTCGAATGCTATGATTCAAACTTGAAAAAAGCGATCAGTTTCGTTTACATCGAAAGTATTGAATACTTAAGCAAATACATATGAATATTATATTGCAACGTCATGTTCGACAATTATATTCAGATTACAAATTTTAAAACGGCCCAGGCACATGTAATAAAACAATATTTTTATATCAGTGAGATTATAAAAATATACTTAAATTCAATACATCATTTGACACATTTAAACCACGTATTAAATTATTTCCTGTGGTTATTTCGTACGATATAGTATAGATTTGTTTTACTTGTTTCCCAAAAAATATTTCTAACAATTAAGCATACTTCTCACAATTGTGAGAAGTATGCTTTATATTACCCTTCCCTTAAGGGAACATGCCCGACTGTAACAATTTAAGATTTTTTGAACACACATCATTCGATAGCGCATTTAAAGCGTAACAAATTTTGCCATTGGGGTAGTTGCACAAAAAAACTTTTAAAGGAGTTACAACGGTTTAATACAGAAGGTTTTTTACTAATTAATTTATAACCCAGCTAAGCTGCGCAGGTAGCGTCTACTCACTACTCTCGCTCTCGGTAAGAATTTGCGGAATTTTTCCATATTCTTCCTTTTTGCGTATTTTCTCCCTGAAAGATATACATTACAAACCCAATAATTCAAAATGAGATTTAAAAAAAATCTGTTTTGAAAATTGAACTTTTGACTAAAGTCAATATTTCAAATTTAAAAATACCTTTTTAAATTAAAATTTTATTTATGATGAAATTTAGATTTTTAAATAATGTTCCGATTTCAAAGCCTCAGTTATACTTTGAAAAAATTAATTTCTCATTGCCAATTGAAATTCAGATTTATATATGAAATTCCCATTTCTAATCCAAATTCTCTCTGTGATTAATATTCTCATGATGAATTCAAATTTTCATTTCGAATGATATATACTTTGAAAAAATCGAGCTGTTTTAACTTGGGATTGTCTCCTCGTCAGTATCATATATCAAGCTCAACAAGTAATCAATCTTCCCGATGTTTTTTACTTATTTAAAACAGCATTTCATTTTTTGTAGGCAGTTACATAAAATTAAAAGTTTTCCTTACTGCTTGGAGTAAAAAATATATAATCATATCCTTCCGTGTCTTTCTACAATATAATTATCGGTTTAGTTGTCCACTATGGATAATTGGCAGGTATATAACCTTGTCAATCACGAATCCAAAAATGTGCCTAGGTTTTGTATTATAAAACCAGCAAACCATGGATAATTGGTTTCTTAGCTATTATAACACAAACAGTAGAATTTTGTGAGAGACACTGGTCATAATGTAGAGATGTGGTGCCTGCCCATTAGTGCCCATGCCCTGGGCACTAAAAGGGATTTTGGACATGCCCAAGTTTCTCTAGTTTCCCGGCATAAAAGAATTGGACATTTTGGGCACTTTGATTTTTTGAAAAGGGAAGACTAGATTTTTCAGTGTTCTACAAAATACTATCGTATTTTAACTTTTCCCAATTAAACTTAAATGTTTATAATGTTAAAAAGCTAATTACAGTTAAAACATTCATTTTACATCAATGTTAATTAGCATCGGGCATTTAAATAAAAAATGCCTTATTTGCCTGTTTTCTACTAAAGTATTTTGGAAAAATTAGATAATCTGCTTTGATTAGGCATAATGGGCAATTTGGGAATTTAGAGAGGGCATTTTGGACATGCCCGGCATTTGTGAGCAGGGTACGGGCATTTCACATCGTTAGTTATATGAGTAACCTTTAACCCTTGACACATAACAGTACATATACACAATATAGTAGAAATACATACGATCATTTTTAGGATAACTAACCAGACACGAAGAGTCACTTTATTAATTTTCAGTTACTAAATAAATGTTTTTACCATGTACATTTTTAAGAAATAAAAGTTCTTCGATCGATTCTTTGCCATTTTTAATATGTAAATTTGAAAGGGGAAAGTAATTACATACATTTCGGTTCCAATGCTTAGCTTCCATTTGAATGCCACTTCTCCACGAATAAATTGTTAATGAAAAGATGGAAATTGCTTTTAAAGGTCTAACATTAAAATAATAAGACTCGAATAATTTATAACTAGCTAGTATAACTTATTCATGTTTAGTAGCTTGTATAATTCGTTTAAATTTTTCAACCTTACCCTTGCTTGAAACTGACACAATGGGTTTTCATATATCCGACCATGAAAAAGGAATGTCGGAAACGACAACTCAAGTAGCTTTTTAAAAATAATTTTATTACAAGGAATGTCATTCTTGTTTTTAACAATGTAGAATCTAGGTCCTTGAATTTGATATTAATCTTTTCTGTGTTTGTGGAAAGTTTTTAACATTGTGGTAAATATTTTACAACAATAATCAATTGTTCCCGTTGGTATGCCAAGAATTTTATTTTGAAGATCGTAACCTCTAGCGTTAAGTTGATTTACAAACAATTTCACAATTGAGGTCTGAAATAATGGATTTAAGACCTTGATTGATTTATTTGTCACTATTTCATTAAGTTTTATTATCTAATTGAGTTTTGAAGCCAAAATGTTATCACAATTCACTAAATTTGCATTTTAATTTTAAAATGCTGCAACGAAATACTGTTACATTAAATACAATGCATTTTGCGCTATTCAAAGGTCTTAAACATGTTTTTACATGATCTGATCATGAAGAAATGAGCAATTCCAAATAAAAATTTGTTTCTGTACGTTACACACTTTCAGTTAAAAAAATCATAAATTTCTGTGTCTGAAAAGCTGGAGATTAGATTTTAATATGTTTATTATATGCCTTACAACTTGTTTTATTTAAATATCGAAAGAAGGTATTGTCAATTTGTTGCATAAAACCTTCACGTTCCCCTAAAATATACTGGAGCACCAAATTCAATCCTTTTTATATCAATCTGTAGTTCTGATATTCTAAATTAAATTAATTAATCCCATATTTTCTTTTTGTGTTATTTTAGGAAGATACAACAAACAGCAGTCCCTATAAAATGCGACTGCTCAAAATTTTACAGATATGCCTCGGCATAAACACCCTTTATGGTTCTGCAAAATCAAAACCTTCATTTTTAAGCTCATTCAAAAATTGCAGCATTCACATCAACTTTTTTGTTCAAGATACGAATACAATGGACAAAGTAGAATCAATTCTACTTGAACACAAATTTACCAATCAAGCGTACACGATTCTAAATTCTGAAAAACAGGGAAATTTATTAACTCT
>JAQFYJ010000368.1:0-14161 GCA_034694685.1 Isotoma anglicana | reverse complement strand
TCAATATACAAGGGGACTCTACTGATAATAAACTTGAAAAGATGGTAAGTCGAATATTTTTGACATATTATTATATTTTATATTATATTAAATTAAGTGCTTTAGAGTTGGGTTTTTAAATTTGGAATTTTATTATTCGGGGTAATGTGTAATGATTATTTTTTCTGTGTAGTTAGTAATAGATTAAAAATTTCATTAATTTTGTATTTTAACTTTGAATACAGATAGAAGATCAACGTAAGGACTATTTGACAGCTATAATGTCATTGGAAGAGCACCAAAAAAAGACAATTGTATCAATTGGAAGTAAAAGATTTTATAATTACTTGCATTTGTCGCCACTAAAAGTTCGAGTTAGTTTTTCAATGAATGGGTCTTCCAATGAGTCAAACAACGTTATACTTTTACTGCTCCAGGGATTGGGCATTGACAAGTTGGCTGATTTTCAAGATGTGCCATTCCAGTAAGCTGTAACCGTGTTTTCCTGTAACAAGTTTAATTTTTGTATTTTAGTGGCATTATTTAATTGATGTATGTAGGTTGGCATGTTTTGAACTCCAAAATAAACAACTGACTGATGACCAATTGGTATCAAAAGTAATCTCGCATTACACAACGCAAGGAATAAAACAGTTCTACGTGTTAATCCTTGGGCTGGATTTTCTCGGCAATCCATACGCGTTACTAACGGGAATCACGGAAGGAGTTACTGCGTTCTTCTATGAACCGATTCAAGGAGCTATTTTAGGTCCTGATGCTTTTAGGGAAGGTTTGAGCCTTGGTGTGAAATCACTTGTAGGGCACACTGTTGGAGGGGCAGCTGAAGCTCTGTCAAAAGTTACAGGTACAATTGGAAAAGGATTCGCTGCAATGACGATGGATGATGAGTTCCAAAAGAAAAGAAATGAAGGCTTGAGACAGGGTCAAGGACAAGGACAAAGTACTAGCTTTGGAGCAACTGCAAAAGGTTTCTTTAAGGTTGGAAAATCAGACGACACAATTGTTATCAAGTTATTGAATTCCAAATTGTGCTTGATTTTTATTTGGTGATATTTCTATATTTCAACAGACGGGAATAATGGACACTGTTGCGGGCATTGTGACAAATCCCATCAAGGGAGCACAAGAAGAAGGCTTTCAAGGATTTGGTAAGGGTCTTCTAAGAGGTGCTGTGGGAATCGTTACTCGACCTGTTGTTGGAGCAGCTGACTTGGCCAGAGGAACTTTAGATACTTTTAGAAGGTTTGACAGTTAAAACTAAAAGACATTGTAGTTTGAAAATTGAACAAAATAAATATTTATTCTTTACTACTCCGAATGTAGAGCATTGCAGGACAATGGTGACCTGAGCCAAATTAGACCCCCACGACCTGTCCAGTGCTCATTTGTCCTTCAACCTTATAACATTCACGCTGGGAAGGGAAATCAAATCGCACAAGTAAGTTTGCTCATTTAAACTCAAGATCATTCTTATATTTTGTTATAAGCTAATTACCTCTTTGGTAAATGATATATTTTCAGGAATTAGTACGTCACAATGAAAAACCGTACTTAAAAAAGGAACGTTATCTTGCCCACGCTGTTGTCGAAGTTAAACATGTTTTGTTTTTAACGGAGAGAAGGATTTTATACCTTAAACTCACGGACGATTTCGGGGGATCCACTGTAAGTTTTTAATAGTTACAAATCTATTGCTATAAAAGTATTGTTTTCGACTACTTTAGACCTAACATGTATATGCGTGTAGATAATTTGGGAACATGAATGGTCGGACTTTGCAATGCCACCGTATGCAGTAGAGAAAGGAGTCGAATTTCAATTGAAACCTGAAGTAGTTAAGAAAACTGGTGGATTTCTTCGACAGAATACTGCAGTGACGCAGCTTTTTGTTCCAATGACGGATCCTGAACTATGCATGGTATGGTTTAACCTTATTAAAATGTTACAAGGCTGAAGGCTATATTTTAAATTGTTAAAATACAAAAACAAAAATCAGGTTTGAAAGATATTAGTTTGAATTTTTATTTAATTTCAGTGGATAATGAACGAGGTTGTAGAAGCGATGGTTGCAAATAATCAAGAAGAAGAAGTATCGACTTCACAATCGACAACTTAAAAAGACCAATTGTAAAAGTGCCTATACCTTTTTTAACATAATCTAGTGATTGACCATTTTATACACGCAAATAGTCGACATAAGAGTAGTCAACCTGTAGATTAAAAAAACCTGGTCCATGCTTCCTGGCACATGGTGCTATTTCTAATGATAAACTACCAAATAATAATTAAAGTGCTGAAATACTATATCAAAATATCACTTATCTATGCATTTTTTGTGAATAAATAGTACAATTTGACTTGCCAAAAAATGAAGTTCAACAGCAAACTACGTTTTATTTAATTTTTTGAAATCTGTTAAGAAGTAAAATAGTCTCACCAAGACACAATTTGAATGAAATCTCAGTCATGAATAACATAAAATTTGAAATAGTTTAAGATTTCATGTAATTTTTTTCTCAAGAAATGTTTTGTTTATAACACGGACTTGGAAGATGGACTACTTTTCCCAAAGAAGGGAATTTAGGTTTGCTTCTGAATATGTATTTTAAAACGTGTTTCTTGTAACCATTTGGATTCTCAGCCCTTTCCAGTCGTGTCTTTATTTCCTGAAAAAATCAAAAGACTTTCAATTTCAATCGACTGTTTCAATATTCTATAGTATAATAACCCATGCACAGTTGACAGTTACATTAATAGGAAAGTTATTGAGACAAAATTAGTAATAAGTCTTGTGTTTTGTAAGTTACCTTTCGAATTGGATCTTCAAATCTTTCCAGAACTTTCAAAGAGCTTATCATCGAATCTGTTACACCATCAGTCGTCCGCATCCCTTTTGCAATTGAATTGAAATGTACCCTCAGAGTGTACAAATGAGCCTCCCATTTAGTGTCACAATCGATTATTTCCTCATACTTGGATTCATAGTCATTAAGAACCGTTTGAACTTTAGTCTTTATTTTTCGTGACATTCCAATTTGATAAAGACTTGACAAGACTTCGTCATACTCGACCGAGGTTGAAGCAGATACATCTTGCAACATCAATTTAAGTTCAAGACCATGTGTAAGCTCATTCACGTTTAGATTTGTGCTTGTGGAATCCTTAGAAAACTGCTGAACGATATTGGCCAAGTAGGAGTAATCCCTGGATACATCCCGTTGCATAAGTCTGTGCAAACTAAGCTTTGTAATTTTGTCTGAATACTTTCCACGAAGTTCTTTCAGCATTATCTGGACTACATTGTCAATATTCGCATTGCCAGCTAATTCTTTGAATTCTTCAAAGACATTTTCAAATTCTGTTGTAATTCCTCCACAAGCTTGAATGTCCAAACAGAGGAATTTTTCATGTAAACGGCTCCATTGAACTTGGACAAGTTCATTTGTATATGCTTTAGGTATTTCTGAGTATACGATGGTGGAATACTTTGCTAAAAATGTATCTCTTTCTGCTGCAGCGTTTTGACATGCAGTGCACTTCGTTTCCTGTTCTTCTTCATTGATAGGCTTACAATTGTCTGGAATCGATGTAAGATGAGAGAGCAGTTTGTTCAACACTTCCGTCTTAAAATCTTCAGATGTCAAAAGCGATTGAAGTGTTTGCTCTTTGTCAATACCGAGTGGTTTAAAATTCGTTGCAGCGTTGATTAAGAATGAATCGCATTCTTGAGCATGTTTCAGCATTGCAATTTCCAGACGTTCCCTAACTCGGTCGAATCCTGGTGAAATATCCTTGACAAATTCCACCACATCGTCCACGTTAGAAAAGTCAATGAATGATGATGTTCCAGAAGTTTTAACGTTCCAGATGTTTATGACATCAGACACCCAGTTTCTTAATGTTCTTGGTGGCATTGGTTGCTCCTCACATGCTGAGACAATTGTCTGAAACAGGGACTCAACGTTCTCTGAACTAAATCCAGGTGTAAAAACACCTGGGACTTGAGCTACAGTTTGGGTAATCAAATCATTCTGAGAACGCTTGGCAATTTTGGAAAGTAAATCCCTACGCTGCAAACCTAAGTTACTTTCCAAGGGTAGAATCGTTTCGTGTAAGCGTTCAATATGTTTCTTTACATCTTCAGCGTTTCCAATCTCCGGATGAATAAATATGACATCTGGTAGGGGATTTACTTTTGCTTCGAATCGACCTGATTCTATCAAAGAAATTCCCAGAATTTCTAAAAACTCATGTCGAATGTTTGAAGTGTTTGAATAAGCAAGGGTCAAGTCACTTGTTGCTAAAGATAACGCTGTAATTGCTTTGTCTTTCTGGGTATTTCCAGGTATGAAAAGATCATCCATATCGACAAGGAGAAAAGCATCTACGTTACTTTCCATTTGCTGTTTCATTTCAGGTGGAAGCATCCACAGTGAGCAGGTTCCATGAGACCCTATCTGCAAACTTAGGTTTGGCTTTGTTCCCTCGTGCGGTTGAGGAAATAATTGCTGGAGCAGTTTGGACTTGAAAATATCTCCGACCGTGCTGACCACAAAGATATTCAAATCTCCAATGCCGTCTGTAGCGGAAATTTCTTTTAGCAAAGACACATTAACAGATTCTCGGAAACGGTCAAAAATTTCGACCGATCCCCCGCTTATAAAGTCTGCAACGTAAGATGGTAGAATATCTTTTAAGACATTGCTGTTGCTCACTCCATGTCTCATGTAGAGTTCATTGATAGCAAGAAATTCCCTCGTGAAATGCTGAACTTGTAGAAGACGCTTCTTTACTTGATTTCGAATTTGTTGGATTCGATTCCGTAATTCGGTTACCTTTTTCGTTTCACCGTCCGCATTTGTTGCTGTAAGAATTTCTTCAAGTTGTGAATTCAAACGGTACGCTTGTTGGATAAAATGCCGGGATTCTTCTTCACTTAAGGTGGAAAATTGGTTATTCAATGTTGAAAGACTAAGACTTCGTCCTAATAATTTAAATTGCGGACTGGTAACAATTTGGAAGAACATGGTGAGGGTATCTCGATAGAGTGCATCGTTTGTCCAAAGATTGTTCCAATCAACTGGCGTAGTCCTTCGCCTCATTTGCAGCTTACTGATTTTATTCTGCACTGTTGCTGGAAATTCCTTCCGGACGAATTCAATCAAATCTGCAACCTGTCTTGTAGTCTCTATAGGATGTATTTCAAACTGTACCAACGGAGTTGAATGTTCCATCTGTTGCAATCGCCAACTTCTGATTCCTTCCACTGCCATACGGACAGTTGAAAGGTCCCATGGCTCGTCAAAACGTCGGTTGCCTTCATTCCAGTAAAATAGGACGTCTGATTTTGAAAATTGTTCTCTAATTTCTGAATTTCTTGCTAAATTCCTTCGAAGCACTTGAGTAAAATCCGTAGGCATTACCTCTAAAGCGACAACAGTTTGCAAAGCAATAAGTGCATCATCAATTGATTCCCAGTGAGGAATCCACGAAGGATTTATTTCTTGTCCTTTAAGAGCTTGGCGCAGAATTTTGGCGATATCCACAGGGACATATGGAGGAATGACTTCATCTGGACAGGTGTGGATGGTAAGTTCTCGTATGAAGTTTTCTTCATTGAGTTTGAGTAGCTCTCTAATCAGAGTCAAAAAGATATGATTCCTCCAAATGAATTCTTTCTGATCGGGATCTAAACTTAAGTCTGTCATCGTCAAAAGTACTTGAATCAGCCCCAAAGAATCCCTTGTGTCTTCTAATGTTTGAAATGTTTTGTAAACCTTGTTGAACCAGCTTTGGAATCTGATCTCGCTCAATTCTTGTAGAATTTTAGGCACTAAGCGTTGGTTTAAATAATCATCAATTAATGTTTCTTTCTTGTCAGCACTCCAATCTATGTTAAGAACGAACTTTTCTACAATTTTTATAAACTGATCATCGTTGACGTCTTGCTCCAACGTTTCTGGAACGGGAATTTCTTCCTCGGCAGGAAGTTCCGGAAGGAGTTGAAGCAAAGTTTGGATGTAGTAGATGCAATCGCATTCTTTTGATAACTGTTCTGATAGGAGATACTTCTCGCGAATTAAATTAACGGCATCCTGACAAAGTGTAATTCTTTCTGCGAGATCAGATGGAACTTGTTCCAACAATTGCTGTAGCCCTTCAATTGAATCTATAATTGTGATGATTTCAGGGACTGTCATAAGGTCATAAAGTTCTTGGAATGGATTCTCCTCCGTTCTTGACGATACTGATTCTTCTGGTTCCTCAATAGATTTTTCTGCAATCTCGATGCAATATTCAATCGTATAGAGAAGTGATCCAATCTGAGTTAATTTTTGGTTTACATTGAACAATATGTTGAATATCATTGTTCGAAAAGCATCTCTGGCTATTTTATCGGTGTAAAAGTTTTCAGAAGTAAATTTCCCTTGGTAAGCAGACCATCCAGATGTGGACAAGAATGGGTCAATGTTTGGATATTTCTTTGTCATCATTCGGCAGATAGAGTTTATCAACACAAGTTCTCTGTCTACAACCGATGCCAAATATGCTTCACAAATTTCTAAAGCGTCATCCAATGCAGAATTGTCATCTTCTTCTTTCATGCGAAGTTCTATTTTACCCGAGGTTGAATAAGGTTTTGGGGGTTGGTTCAAGCTAATATTAAACAGCGCTTGAAGTTCATAAGCATACATTGTTCGAACGGATCGGAAATTGCTGTTTTGCTTGAGGTTTCTAAAATCTGGATTGGAAGGGGAAGATTGAAAAGCATCTTTCAATAGCAGAATGTCCAGATCATCCAAACAAACTGCTTGGAGTTGCCCTGCATGAAATACTGTGAGAAGGGGTGCGTCTTTAATTTTTATTTCGAAATCGCCTACAAGCCATTCTACCTTAGAGCCCAATGAATTAAAATCTGCCCGTAGCTGTTTTACAGCCATGATTGCCTCAGTGGATGACAGGGGTGACATTATAGGAACGCAAATCATCCATGTGTCTTTAAACACAGGATCGACAAGATGTGCCCTTAGACTTATGATTGTTTCGAAAATTATTACGTTTTTCCATTCTGTAACAATGTCATTCATTATTGGAATTATTGAAGCAAATTTCTCAGGTGAAGCGGGCAATGCGTGGTTTTTAAGGGATGTCAAAAGTTGATAAAATCTTGCGGTGCATCCCCCTACGACGCTTGAAGCAACTGACAAAAAATCTAAAGCGAGTAGTATGCTGACCCCTTCAAAGCGATATGACGTACTATTGACAAAGACATCAAGACTGAAAGTTGTAGAGACGTTTGGCATCACAACCAAAACAGGCATCCCTTTGCTAAGGGTGTAGGCTGCAAGAAATACTCCCAATGGTGGTTCTTCATCGTTGTCTTCCTGTTTTGTGTGCAAAATGACGTATGGCTTTGACGGATCCTGCTTCTGTTTTAAATTTTCTAATGACTCTTCACTGGTAGCAAATTCTGCTTGGACACTGTCGTCTATGTCATCAGCTTGAATTAGGGCCAATTGCATCTTTCCACATTTTGCAAAGTTGTCGATATCGATGTCCACCTATTTCAATTAGATTTAGAAATTAAATCACTGTTTATTTTTTATTATGTAACTTATTTTTATGTTACAAAATCTTATAGACCTGCTTAATTTTGAATTGAGATTTATATTCTGCCAATAGTGATTCCACTTCTGCTTCGTCATTCATTCCATTTGTGTAAATAGCACAAGCCCTTTCATACAGAGTTTCCGCTAATCGAATTTTTTTGTCTTCTTCTTCTACAATTTTCCTCGTAAGTGGATTGATCTTATCCTCCA
This sequence comes from Isotoma anglicana, assembly GCA_034694685.1. Lineage (NCBI taxonomy): Eukaryota > Metazoa > Arthropoda > Collembola > Entomobryomorpha > Isotomidae > Isotoma > Isotoma anglicana. The sequence goes on along the minus strand of JAQFYJ010000368.1, from coordinate 6,341 downwards.
TCATCTGCCGAAGTCGGTAGTCTTTACGAGTAACTCGTTTTCTGTAGTAGCCCTCAAGTTTAAAATCTGTAAGGACACACCACATTTTATGAAATGACTCTAAAAGCATTTCTGAAAGCAGGGCAGACATATCATCTTCTGCTGGTTCATCCTCTTCAGGAAGGAATTGACTAATAGGGACCAAAAACAGACGAATTGGCTCCCCAGTTATTTTTCTCTGAGGTATTTCTGGAAAATGAACGGGGACTAATTGATTGTCTTCCTTATCAAAATCCTTGATGGCTTTGAGCATTTCTTCAATATTTGCGACATTGTTAGGGATTTCAGGATACGCTTCGATATCCATCGTAATAGTAACGTTGTCCGGAGGTGATTTGAATACAGCTCCAAGACCTGCTTCTACTCCTGCGCTTAGTGGACCAATAATAAGACTTCCTAAACCAGAGGATGTTTGATTAGTGATTTTTGAACTGCTTGTTGTCTCCACAAGTAAATCGGCCAGCAATTGGAAACCGTAGGTTATCTCTGTTACGATATGCGTCGCTCCGTTAAGCTCCCCTGTTGTAAGAATCAATTCATAATTAATAATAAACTCGAACGGGTGGGTATACTTAATTTTAAAGAAATATTTCAAAAGATTTACCATTTAGTTTCTTACGGCGCAAATCTTCTTGCACAGTTTCCATCGCAGAAGGAAGAAGTCTGACTACGAAAGTCTCCTTGTTGTAATGAATTTGCAACTGCTCCTTGTCAAAACTAGCCTGATGTGTTTTTGTAATATTTGCACTGCCGATGGTAACTTCCAATCCGAAAAATGTTTTCATAGTGGCGTAAAGTCCAACTTTCATCGTCATCGTTTTGGTTTCAGTGTCTTTGATGTATTTCAAGTTGTAATCTAGCGTTTGAATGGGGAAAGCATCAAGGTGTTCAACCGGGATGTCTTCTTCGCAAGGGAAACAACTGGAAACTTTATCACTTTTCTTGCAGTCCCATAAGTCTCCAAGTTGTAATGGTTTATCTATCATTCGTGGTAAAACCAAAGGAGTTTTCTCTATAAAAGCCATCTGAAAAATATAAAAGTTTTTTAAAGTTTAATTTTACAGAAAACATCAAAACCTGGAAAGGGTTTTTATGCTTTTAAAAGAGATATGTTAGGCTTTTACACTTTTAAAACCAAATATCCATTAAATTGTTATTTATTGGTATTGTTTTACCTTAAAATTCAACGATGGTAAAATGCAATTCTGAGTGAACCAAATCCAATGTTAAAATATTGGTAAGAGAAGAGTTAAAACAGGATCTTTGTCGGACAAGTAATGCCCGACTGTGTTGTTAGATATTCGAATATTTATTTTCTATTGTTTGAAAGAAAAGTGAACAGCGAATATTATCAGCTAGTACGATAATTTGAAGTGGAAAAAAGACAATTTTAATTATTGATTGATGTGCATTTCAATTGTATAATTGTTATCAGTAGCATAATACTTTCATTGCGAAATGTTTGAATGACAGAACTGATAATTTATTGCTGCAAAGGTAATTACAACGCTTCAAAAAAGAACGTCAAAGCGAATGACAATTTTATCAGGTTGTATTATCTCTCTATACTGCTGTAAATTCATTGAAAATCATTTTTAATCGTTTGTATGTAAATCGGACTGAAATTCCTGCTATTTTTGAGAACTCCGTGTACTCAATTCAATCACAACGGTAAAATGGACCAGAGTATACGAAATCAAGCAGCCTCTGACCTTGATCTGTCAACTCTAAAGCACTCAATGACACGTCGATAGACCCACCCGAGCGTTTGGGGTCGGTTCTTTGTCGTTGACAAATCATATTCTGAAGAACTTTTGAACCCAGTACCGTGTAGGTAGGATGGTTTTATGATCCTTTACCCATGCAAAATTTATCCAAACTGTCAAAACTATGATGTGCATGAAAGAAAAAGGCGTTTCAAGCTTTTATTTAAAATTCATGAAGCAATGTAGGCAACCAAAATATAAAATGATGTCATGAAACATTTTGGATTTTAATTTATTAAGCGATTTATACTATTTTATACATTCAAATTTATCAATGAATTGAAAAAATTTAAATTAAATATGAACGTGAAATAAAAACAAACTCAATATTTTAATCGCTTGGATTCAAAATCCGAACTGCATCAAATTTTTGAAAAATTGACTTTTGTTTTTTATCTGCATCAACCTTTTTTTATGAATTTTTGTTTTTTATCTGCATCAACTTTTTTAATTAATTTTCCACGAATTTTTGTTTCAGAAATTATTTTATTGTTTTTTTTATTAACAATTTAAAAAGTCTGAAAATAAAATGAGCAATAAATTTTATGTTCTGTTCTAAAAGTACAAATTAAATCATTTACCAACTGCAAAAGCTTTTAAATGCCTGCGTGTAACTTGAGAAGCTAGAACGAAAGGGTCATAATTTGTCTTCCAAAGTTGCTCCCTTTGATTCACCAACTCCTTTAACTTAACGATGACGAACTTCATAACGGCCATTTTAAATGGTTGAATTATCCGTTTTCCATAAGAGGTTTCCAACTCTGTTAGAACATCTTCAACAGTATTTTTCGTCTCGCGGATCATTCCCGTTTCAAACATTGTAGAGGTTCTTCCTAATACGATTTTATGTGGGATGGATAAAATCTTATGACGAAGCCAAGAAGCGTGCACCCAATCAAGTAAATTGTTCTCTGTAAGTTCATCCTCTTCAGTTTCGAATGCAGCGACGCTCTCGAACAAAGCTGGACATTCTAGTGATTTACTGCTGTCGCTGTCAAAGTGGAAATCAACATTGGGGAATATATTCTCTATTTCCTGTTCCATTCTTCGATAAGATGGTATCACAACCCGCTTCAGTGATAGCTCCTGCATCGGAGTAAACTCTGAAGACAAACGCTTAGGCTTAACGCGTCTTCTAGAAGGGGCATTGTCATCCTTAATTTCCGTCATAAAATCAGACGCGAAAATCATTTGATTCGCCACTTTGACAAAATTGTCCGCTTCAAATTTGACGTATTCGTTAACCTTAACTCGGAACGCTATTTGTTGAGCTGAATTCATCGGTTTCAAAAGTGCGTTTTCTTTTTCATCTGCTTTGGTGCAGAATTCACATTTTCCATTGTTACCTTCATTAAATTTGCAGGTTCTGAAAACCATTTGGATACGACTGGACACTTCAAAATGGAGAATTTCTAGTAATGTCTCTTTCGAAACGGTGCTGTCATCATTATCTTCCAAGGGGTGATTTATTTCAGCTATTTGTTCATGTATCAAGAATTCCAATTCTTCATTGTGGTATTCAAATGCGGTATCAACGTCTTCGAACATTTCATTCAATTGGGTTTGAATGTAGTGATCTCCTTGAAGTTTATTTATGGCATTATATTCAAATGGAATGTTATTAACTTGATTCCATTTGTCTTGTAAAGTGTTACACCACTCGAAAAGGTCAGGACAGATTGACCTCTCTTCCAAAGCTAGTTTCAGAATAGTTTGTAGAATTCTCGAGAGTTCGATTTCGGTGAAATCTTTCAAGTTGAAAATAACCTGGTTGCCGTCAATGTCGCTGAATAATTGCTTAATTACCTTTTGACAAAGTGTTGACGTTTGGCTATAATCGTTCGAAGTTTGACTAAAGGCGTCGATACCTTCCAGATAACCTTGATCAATTTTCAAGTCTTTGCCTACAAACATCAGTCTTGACACTGGTTGATTTTGATCTTGAATGAATTTCGAAAGGGAAACAATTGACATTTCGAGTACTTCTGCAACGTTGTTATCAAAGTTGTAGACGAGTGTTAGATTACTTGTTGCCAGCAAAAGTGTCATAAGTCTTCGGTCCATGGCATCGTGACTTTTATCTCCGAGTTTGTCAATGCGGCAAATGTTCCGAGACTGAATTACCAAAATGCCATCAAGTCCGTATTTTTCTTTCAAATTTGCCTCAAAGTGGATAAGACGCATTTCCAATCCTGATATTTCATAGTCTGGTAGACCTCTGGCAGATGTGAAGCTTATGCCAAAGAGAGAATTTAGCAGTAGGGATATCTCATTGGTGTCTGAGCCCACACAGCTTAAGACGAAAACCCGTGACGTCCGGTTTTTCAACAAGCCTAGAGCATCTTTCATCCAGCGGTCGTTGAAGAAATCGGACTTAGTTGTTGGGATCGGTATGGAATGGCTTTCAAAAATAAATCTAGCCATAATTCTTGGAAAGTTAATCTCCATCGATTGAAGCAACTCAGGGCAAAGGTAGTTAAACTTACAAACTTCAACGATAAGTTCCATCGGTGTGAGAGATCGTTCCTGGATATCATTTTTGATTCTGCTTATCAAATGCTGCCATTGAAGGTGTTTGATCTTGTCATTGTTGAAATTATTTATCGCTCCTTCCAGCTGATTTCTGAAGCTACGCCCTTCATTTTCTGATATAGCGACAAGCTCTTCAGACAAATCGCTTAATATTTCAGGATAGTCTGGAGAACTTAGTATTTCATACGTTTGAGTTATAATATGGGCATAGAATTGATTTGCGTTCCAGAAATCCATTAGTTGACTTGGGTTTGTCCATCCTTCACGTTGAAGGACTAAAGTTTTCTTGATTCTTCCGATTGTATTTGCTCGTATGAAGTTAGATAAAGTTAGTGCTTTCATATTTTTCTCAGGCAAAGTTATTTTCTGTAAAGTCTTTTTCGGTTCAGGGTTGACTTCACTTGTGATTTTGGTTACTTCCTTCGCTCGGTGAGTCATCGCCAAGGATAAAACATTCGCTGAATGTTTTGCATTCAAGTCTTCTGGATTTCTCCAGTCACGGTCTTCGGGTTTCGACGATCTGATAAATGGTGATCTTAAGGTTATTCCTTGATCAATGTGTTTCATCACATCTGCACCTGGATCGACGAAAAGGTTATAGATGGAATGACAAGGTTCTAGAAAATCTTTCAGTGTGTCTTGATCTTCTTGAATTTTTGGCCAGCTTTGAGGCATCCAGAAGACTATGAATGCAGAAGTGATCTTCTTAAGCAGTTCTAAATGCTCAGGTAAATCAAGAGCATTTCCATGAACATTTACTAAAACTATTTGGTCTTTTTGTTCGGATGATACCATAGACCAAAACCCAGGGTCAGCAGTCTCGTCACTCAAGGATGTAAATTCAACAAAGCCATTAAGATGTTTTGATTTGGAGCCTGTTGAACTTCGGGCAACAAAACAGGACTTGTTTTTCAGCCAGTTATGGTTGATAAATGTGCTTTTACCCGTATGATAATCCCCCACCCGAAGAACAGAGATTATTCTGGGAGAAGTTCTTCGGTTATTGGTAATTTTGTCCAAGATTAAATTATGCAAAGATAGGAAACTGGTACTGTAGCGTGTTTCTTGAATTACGTAAGGAAGTGCAAATCTTGCTGATTTAGAAGTCAAGTATAATAGCTCGTTACGTAAAGGAGGTTCGGTGATACTGAACAATAAGGTTAGGATTTCCGTCCGGTCCAAAGCACTTAAGTAATTGTTTCCGTTCTCGTCAAAGAATAATGTCAAATTCTGTAAGTTTAAATCGACTTGCATTCTAGAGAGCTTAAGCTGTCGAATCAATTGCCAAAGAGATGTTTTAATATCTCCCATCTTCGGATCTATTTCCTGTTGTGGGTCAATAATTTCTAGGTATGATTTGACATTGATTTCATTTGGCCATTTTACTTTTGCTGCAGGATTTTCTTCTACAATTGTCAGTTGGTCTTCCAGCGAAAGGGTTAAATCAGCGTCCACTGCAAGCGATTCTTTAACATTTTCTGTTTCAAGTAAGCGATCAATTGCTTTCTGAATTGTTGTCAAATCCCAAGGTTCACTGAAGTAGTCTTCATCTTCATTCCAATAGTAGAGCATTTTTGCATCCTTCATAATCTGTTGAATTGGACTATCAACTTGACAAACGTTAGCAAGAAGTACTTCAGCAAATTCTTCAGGTAGCTGTTGACAAACGTATAAAATTTGCAGCGTTTCAAGCAAACTTTCCTTCCCATTCCAAATTTTCTGCCAGTCAAAGTCCTCTCCACTGCTACCTGTGTTTTGATACTTGCTTCTCAATAACTTGGCAATATCTGATGGGATATAGGTTGGAATGCTTTCATCTTCCTGAGAGACATACAATTCTACAAGTTTTTCCAGTACGAATTGGTTTTGAATATTATTTCTGATCAAGAACTGAAATTTGGAGTTGCTCCAAATTTCTCTAAGATTGGTTTCTGAAAACTCCAACATTGATTCTAACATTCGAATAACCCCCAGCCATTCATTAATTGTTTCAAGTCGTTGAAG
>JAQFYJ010000367.1:0-14166 GCA_034694685.1 Isotoma anglicana | reverse complement strand
TAAAATTAGAAATGGGTATGCCAAATTGCAAGTCTCTATGTCAAACAGTTGTTGAGTTATCGTTACGACAGACGGACAGACGGACGGACGGACAGACGGCAACCCCATTCGCAATAGTATCTTACGATACTAATAAGCACATTTTTGTGAAATCTTACAATATTGATATTTCAAACTTTAAGGTAGCTGACGGCATTAGGATTATCATAGTTGGATATAGAGTAATTGGTATACACTATGTGACTTACTAAGTGTAATTAATACTTACTTATTCATCGAATTTCTATCGTTTGAAACGAATTTCTATTGTTTCAATCAGATTTGTGTCATTCGAAATCATTTAGAAAGATTCTTAAAATTTACATTTTTAAGCTAGAATTTGAATTTTTTTAATTGCAAACTTTTTTTTGTAGACCATATACGAAGTTTAATGATGATACACCCATCCGATGTAAAATATTGTTTAAATTTGAATTTTTGGGTCAATGGTGTAACATTTCAAATTTTTAATATCACTATTGTTTTACCTAAACACTAAATTTTTTGACGATACCTCATTTGCCTATGTTAACAAATTTCAGGGTTTACGCCTGAAGATAACCCTTCTTGGGAGGGGTCCCATAGGACCCGTCTTTAAACTAAGGGAATGCATTGATGTCTAAATCATAGGTACTAAGTTTCATCCCGATAGGTCAAATTGTTCTTGAATAAAGTGGGAGACAGACAGACGGACAAACAGACACAGCAGAGTTCCTTTCCTTAATAATTTAGTGACGTTATGAGGCCTTAAACGCGTTCACTTAGGTTATAGTTTATCAGTTTCCTAAACACTGAAATATGAATTTTTCAAAAAAGTTTAAGATTGATAATCCTCGTTTGGATATTAATTTCCGAAGACTCATTCACCAGGGTGTTAATCACATTCGCCCCACAAAAGTTAGTAATTCAAAGTAGAATATTACCAAGCAAAATATTGATATTATTATGAGCCCACAGATAAATCTTAATGTCCCTATTGGAAGAAACCCAAAGCACCAAAAACCATCATCACACTATGGTATTTTCTTTTATGCTGCAAAAATTAACCGATAAATTTACACAACCTCCAAGATAAGAAAGATCGTTTAAAGTTATAGGTTCAAAGTAGTGGAGATGATGTGAAGTAAATTAACGAAATATTTTTACGGTAACAACTGGTATATACAGGGCGTTTTTTGAGGATCGGGTGTATGGAGATTAACATTGGAAATATTTCCAATGTATAAGCATAGGAAGAATTTATTAAATCACTTTAAATTGGAATAGGCATTGAAAAAAATTACAATAAAATCGACGTGGTCTGGCACAATTTGCTAGCTAATCAGATGAACTCAAATTGTAGCTCTAAACTCTGGAGAAATTCAAACTTAGCACCACTAAGTTCACTTAGCTAATCACCGCACACATTTATGACTAATTATCAATTGGTTGACTAGTTGCAATTATATCTGAGTGATTAAATTCAATTCAATTAAAAACAAAAATTAAACGATGAGGATCATATGGCAGAGGTGTTTCAAGAACACTTGGTATTGGAGGGTATGGCGGTGGGGGTGTGTCAAGTCCATATGATTTTAAATGATAAGATAGAGGTGCTTCTACTTCTGCAATCGACTCTAAAATTACTCTCAATGTCTCCAATGTTCCTCCGTCCTCCTACACTATCAATTCGAAAGACCGCCATGTTTCCTAAAATATGTAGAATGATTTTACTTATAACTTAATAAATCTTTACTAAAATTGCATCTAGTGATCGGAACGTTTCAATTCAGAAATGTGTTTTTCGTTTCGTTTCAGTTCGTTTCAGTTTGTTTCAGGCCAAAAATGAAACGTTTCAAAGGGTGAAACGAAACAGATTTTCCGTTTCACTCCGTGAGCTGAACTGAAACACAGTTTATTAAACACATGAAGCATGATTCAGCTAAATTATGAAATTTTCAAATGTATCTACACTATTCTTAACAAAAAGTCATGAAAACTGTCAAAAAAGAGGTTCAAGCATTCCACTTTAGCTTTATTTGCCTGACCTATTTCGACATACTTATTTATGAGTTTATTTTTCGGTCATTTTTATACTGTTTTTGGATTTTTCGCATGTTTTGCTGAAACGTGTTTCAAACGATTTGTTTCAGTTCAAGGGACTGAACTGAAACGAAATGAAACAGTTAGGCCTGGAACTGAATCGAAACAGATTTTTTGAACCAGTTTCAATGTTAAACTGAAACGAAACTGAAATTTTGAAACGAACTGAAACATTCCGATCACTAATTGCATCGTATTGTTGTAAATATTTAAATCCCTGTTTGTACATGTAATTGCAACTAATGCTTTAGTATGTATGAAACTTTTACAAATTATGAAAACTCTGGTTAATCTCAATCCAATTTTTACGTGCAATCAGAATGCATGCCTTCTAATGATAATTATATAAGGCAAATATATCTGGAATGGGTTAACCAGATTTTTGGATTATGTGAAACTGTTCTATTCTGAGTCCTTGACTAATCCCTTCAAAGACGTAGCAAGTTCCAAATGTTAAAACATCCCAGAAAATTAATAAATTGTCCAAATCAGAAAAATTAAGTTTTATTAGGGTGCTGGAGTATACATAGTAAAGCCAATATAGCAGCTCTTTTTATAGCCGCCAGATCATAGCATGAAATAAAATAACGTGTAAACTTTAATAGCAAACTATTATCATAGTTTCGGTTTTCATAGCTGAATACTTTAATAGCATAGCATGTTTGATAGTCATTCACAGCCATCATAGCAAATTTTAAGAGATCAAATAGAAGAATTGGGTTTAAAGTGTTTAGCTAAACGTAATTCTATTAAGCAATTAGACATTCTAATAACAGTTGTAAAAATTTCAAAATAACTACCGACTTATAATTTTTCTACCATGTTCCCGATTTCTATTTCTTCAGATTAGTGATCTGGAGTAATATATTGGTATGGTATTCAGAATTCAGAGCACCTCCATCCAAATATTTTTACCGTCAGCTTATTCTTTGCCATTGTGAAGGCAAACTTCTAATGAGTAATTTAAAAGTTTAAGCTTTCTTTCACTTGGTATTAGTTAGTTCTGCTGCCTTTTTTATAAGGAAGCTGATCTAAACCTTGTACTGTGTACTATGATTAAAAGGCACGAGCCTGTATTACGAACTTAATTTGCATTACTATCTAATGTTTCCTTGATATCTGCTATCATGAATACACACAATGAATTGAATACAGTGGTACTGCGATGTATGAAACGATACATGCTATGATTTTGATTGCTATAAAAAAATAACCGACGTGCTATGAAAAAGACGTGCTTCGTCTCATCATCATAATCATCGAAATGCTATGAATAGCCCTAGACTGGTTTTATTAACATTCCTCTAAAAATAGGTAACTTACCTAGCGTTTTTAACATTTCACTGATAAAAGTCGTTATACTGCGGCAGGTGGAACTTACAAAATGTTTGTAAATTTACACTTCACATTGAAAATGTTGTAGTTTTGACAATTCAGAATAGCTACACTTAGAAAAATAAATAGAAGAAACATATTGAGAAACTCAAAACTCACAAAAATTAAGTCACATCTTTAAAAATTTACAAGCTATTTTAAATTGCAAACCATAACAATTCCAAGAAAAAAATCTTATAAAATATTCTTTTAAAATTGGGAAAAGTTATTGCTTTTGGATTGGGGCTTTCAACAACTAATTGAGTGAATCCATTATTTTTAAACGATTATAATTTTTTTGGGGATGTTTATTTATTTTGAAGGGATTTTTCATCAATTGGCAAGGGGAATCATAATTATCCAATTAAAAAATAGTCAAACACTTTCCCTCATGATTACAAGCTACATCAACACGTGCTCAATTAGGATGAATTCCTCCTTCGTTTTGTTTCCAAAAACCACACGGATACAATTCACACCATCAATGTTTTAAGAATAAAATAGCGTGACAAATAATGGCTGAAGGTGGTGACAGTGATGAACGTTTAATAAAAATTATTTTTAACTTAATGCGAGCAGGAGAATAAGAACACAAATAAATATAAACAACTCTAAGGGAATAGACCCAATTAACGCACATAAAATGATCACAAAATATTCTTCTAGGATAAGCAAAATGCTAAAATTTAACTTGCAGCAAACTTGACACGACACCCGTCCAAATTTCTTTGAAAATAGTGAAGTTAATGCACATATTTGTTAAATTCTTAATTAAAGGCATCCATTTGTAATTGTAACACTTTGACATACAACCTAACAAGTTTAAAACCTTAACTCTTTCATTAAGCTCATCTACATTACCGTAGTTTAAATATTAAACAAAACGTTTTAGTTTGTAGTATTGAAACATTTTTGAAAGCTCAGACTTCGTCATTCAATTTTTCTACTGCCTAATCTTTAACTTTTACGTTGAAATAGAACGAAATGAAAATTGTGATGGTTGAGTTTTTATTTAAGAATTTTTTTATTTGTATACGTTTGCCAACAAAGAAAAACGTTACTGTTTACAAGCTCACAATATATTTTAAATAGTGCGAAAAGCCATCCGTTTGGTTTTGTAGGATGAAATGTCTGTTTCAATAATTGTATTCAAGAACACAATGAAACTAATATTAACTTAAATGTCTAATTACTCTGATGTGCTACTTATTATTCGTACAAAATGTAAGGTCATCAATTTCTAATTGAAATTTCCTAGTTAATTTTTTAAACTTTTTATGTCTTCGGTGATGACATAAAAAGTCATAAATAATTTAATATTCACTGACTACTATTACACTCACACATTTCAGTTAAAAGAAAATATTAAACGATATGGATCATATTGTGGAGGTGCTTCAATTAAATTTACTGCTTTCAAATATGGGGGAGGAGGTGATTCAATTTCATCTGATTTTAATGAATAACGTGGAGGTTCTTCAATTCTAACTTCTCGAGGATGTAGATCAGCTGTCCAATTGGTGTTCACGGTGTATCGCTGTCCTACACTGTCAATTTCAAAGGCGGCTGCTTGACCTAAAATAAATGACAAACGAGATAAACTAACTAAATGCAAAAGTTAACTGTAGGAATTCCTTTAAAATTTATAAGAGTAACTGTAGAATATGCCACCGTATTTATATAGATCCACAACGCCTTTTTCAGCTTTTTATGCCAAAAAAGCTAGTTGTTGCAAATTTAAGGCTCATACCTACAATAAACTTTGTAAAGTATGGATGTAACCGAATGGTAAAACCTACAAGTTTTTATTTAATTTAAATCATTTGACAAACTTTGACAATTTGAAACGATATATCCAATTTTTGAGACATCTTTACTCCACTAACCCGTCAATACCTATCAAAATTATGTAAAAATTGAACTTTGGCTTTTAACTTCATTTTATGACGTTAAAGGTGATAAAAGGCTAATACTTTTCTGTGTTATTTTAACCTACTTATCAAGTTAACCAAATATAGAAAGTTTGAAATTGGACCGTTTTGATCTTCGATTTCAATTTGTGATATTTTTGGCCTGGTTAAATAAACGGTTGTAATATCTTACTGACTTCTTTCAGATAGGCCAACAGACAGCAAGATTTTTATGAGTTTGGCGTTTCGAACCGCTTAGGAACACGTCCAGTATAGTCATGCGAGGCCGACTGGTTTCTCATTTTCAAAGATAATGGGAATACATTCGGCTGACAGACTATAGGAATCGAAGGTTCACATAAGATATATTGGATATTGAGGCCATAATCGAGGTTTTTCGAAGGCTTTCATCCGGCTTGTTTGTCTATCGTCGCTCCTACGTCCAGTACGCTTTGTAACAGCGCGGAAATTTTTAATACCAAATGTCAAATTGACAATAAACGAGTCCTATCCCAAAAATGTCAATAGGTCAATCTGTTCCGGAGATAAGTTAGGTGACATGCCTCCCAAATTTTATCGTTGCAAAGTTGCAATCGCCATTAAAACACATAGTAATGTCGTGACAGTTAGTTGCAATGTCGTGAAAGTAATTCAGAAAGGAAACTCTTCTAATTGTTTAATGTTCCGAGTAAATTTAAAAAATAATTAAAAATATGGTTAGAAATAATTGTATATAGTCAGGTATTTTGTTTCAAACTCGTACATTAGGGAATAGTAACACAAAGCTGCATACAAAGTTGACTACAAAACATGCACTTATTAGTATTATGTGAGGCATTATCCAACCTTCAAAAAGATTCAATAATAAATTTGGCTTCAATTGGCCTAGTTTTTATGTATAGCGCATAAGTGTAATTGTCAATGGTATTTTAATATTAATGGAGAAATTATTACCTCTCGCCTGTCCGCTTAGACCTCCTTCATCAGCATTTCTTCCTTCTTCACAATCAGCAATTCTTCCCTTAGAATCACATAGACAGTAAATGCAGCAGGGACACTAAAATACGCATTGTTATGATGAAATAGCTGGACATTTAATGATTGATAAAGTTTTAAGAAACAATTTTAAAGTTTGTAAAACGAAGTAATGTTTTACCATTTACCAAACAAAGGGATAAGAAGAGACATATAAATATGAATGCAGGTAGAGGAATGGTCCCAACGCAGGTTAAATGATCACACCACGCCATGTTGTTAGATTGCAAAAATCGACTGATGCCTTTGCCGAGAGAAGAACAAACCGAACAAACAGATTTGATAAAAAAACGGAGATGATGAGTATGAAGTTAAAAGCTTTGTGTTTTGACGGACTTTATTCACTTATATTCACAACAATAGACCACTTTAAGCCTCTTTATCAGCTTAACACCATATTTTCTCTTTAGTAAAACTGTTCTGCTTCAGTTGGCAGTAAATCTTTTAACAGCCATGACATTTTTATATTGCACTGTTCCTACTGTATAACCTAACAAATTATACATTTGAACTAAAATGACGTAAGAATTGTAGTGGTTTGTCGCAGTTTTTTGCAATTCTTTATTAAGTAGTGAAAGCTAATTTATAAGAACGGTCTGTCTGTTCGTCTGTCCATCGATTGTTCCGATAACTTTAGAACGCCTTTAGATATTCGCGAGGTGTTTTTTGCGCTCCGTAACTCTTTACAACGATTTTAGTTTAAAATATAATACGCATTGCTTTCGCTACGTATTTGTGTCCGTTTTAATATCGCTTATTTCTAGTTCTAATATGATAACTGTATTTCAGTTTGCTTTAACGGTCAAGATGGGGACACTAAAAGCTTCCTTTTCCTTTGCTTTATAGTAAACTGAAACACCTTAAGTACAAGGTGTTTCATAAGTATCGGGTACTCCCCATAGTAACTTCCCTATCTCTTGAGGTAGTCGATTAACATTGTATCCCATGTTAATGTCCATATACCCGATCCTTATGAAACGCCCTGTACTGAAACCTTCTGAATATTTTTAGAAAATAAAAAAGCGCACTACACACATATTAAATTTCATTGTATTATACTAATGTTGTTATGAAAACTGAAACACTGTATTTTATTTTTAAGGTGTAACTTGGAAATGTGCGTGTAAGAAAAGTGCTTAGTCAGAAGGTTAACTAGCTCAAAAGAATTTAAGGTATTGTATATTACTTTGCAATGGTGTCATATTTATTGTTGTTTTAATTTCTGTATCAGGTTTCCGGCGTTGACGGTCAATATTATGTAGTGTTTAAAACGTGTTTTATTGTTTCGTATAACTCAAAAACAAATTAAACGGTGTGGTTACAATTTTCTTAGCAGTTTTCAAGTTACATTTTGTAAACATTTACATCATCAAAAGCCTTCGAAAGACCAATTTCTTAAAAAATATGTTTTGGATTACAAATATTACAATATCCTCATTCAGCATTGCTTTAGTTATCTCATTTCATAAAGACGAATTATTTTTTCTGAACTGTTTTTGTAGACATTTAACTTCAGATACATTCATTTGAATGATATGTCAAGAGGTGTTGGAATTTTAATATTATAGACACATCCATTCTTATCAGACACATTCATGTAATAGTGCAATGAGCAATGCAATAAATATTAGCAAAATCAAAGAAAGTCGACAAACATATTATTGTTTCGTTTGGAAATTACTTCATAATTCATGAAGTTGCAAGCATAATTTCTCTTATCTATACCACACAACCCATATGGGTTTGCCCACATTACAGTACATATTCTAGGAATATAGCCACTGTTTATTCTGTTGTAATAGCAAATGGTATTAACAAAGTGAAAATAATGGAATTCAGGACTATTTAGGATTATCGTCTTCCAGTCGAAATTAGTGTTAAATATTTCCCTTTCATTGCAAACAAGGTTTGATTTTGACTCTAAATTTTACTGATATTAAGACTTTTTTCTTTCATTTTGATTGCAAAAAGTGCGAAAACAAATTCAAAACATTTAGTGGAGTTTATCAGTGTGTTTTGCAATGCCTAAGCCTGATTTTCGTATAGAGTTGGATAATTCTTCCATGTCTTACCTTCCAGGTGAAAATATAACGGGAAGAGTGATACTCATTCTTACGACAGAAAAAAAAACTCAAGGTAAAAATTGTATTTAACAATCTTTGGTTTTATGTTTTAGTTAAACATTGCTCATCGCTATTATTACTACAAGCCATAATGTTATTATATTTTGGTGAAATATAAAATACATCACAATACAGAAATATGGAATACAGAAAAACTACGCCAATTAGCAGAACGGTTATCTAAGTTGTCATCTCACAGTGCATTATTTTGCTGCGGGCTTCTGTGTCGATCCCTCGATTAATTTATTTTTTGAAGTATGCCCCGACGTGTAGAAAACTTGCTCAACTTAGTGAATATGATGCTGCGTTGAAGTCAGCTTTAGAAGAAATTCTCATATGCGATTTCGCTTCTGCGGCTTGGTCGCAAGCTGCACTTCCGGTGAAGATGGGTGGAATAGGTGTCAGCCACGCTGTAGACGCGGCTATTCCGTGTTTTATTGCGTCGGTCTACAGTGTTATGACCCTAGTGTAGTCTCTACTTATTTCGGATATGTGGGTTGCCGATTCGTCTTTGGAGGAGACGGAGAAAGAGTGGGATTTGTTGGTATCGCCAGTGGGGCGTACTTTGGTGGAGTTTAGAAGGATTCAGTCTTCTTGGGAGGGACCGATGCACGATATTGTAGTTGAAAGTTTGTCTGGAAGTGCAAAAGGTTCAGAGGATAAGGCGCGTCTTTTAGCTGTGTTGGAACCGGAAATTGGTTCGTGGTTAAACGCTCTGCCTTCACTTCAGTTAGGAACCCATCTCCAGGAAGAGAATTTCCCGATTTACCGTGGTCTTCCTTTGGGGTGTATTATCTGTGAACCTCACAGATGCAAATGCGGCGTTGAAGTTTCCGCAAAAGGTTACCATGGCTTAGCGTGTAAATCAAGGGCGGGTAGATGATTGCCCGGGCTCTTCGGTCAGGAGGCGTGCCATCCCTTAAGGAACCACCTGGATGTTCAAGAACTGATGGTAAGCGACCGGGTGTTATGACCTTGGTTCCATGGTCTGGTGGCAAGACGTTAGTTTGGGATTTCACGTGTTGGGATACATATACCCCGTCCTATGTGGTTTCGTCTTCTACTCGAGCTGGAGCTATAGCTGAGTTGGCTGGAAAATCTAAGTCCATAAAATGTGCAGACTTGGGGGACCGTTTTATTTTTGTCCCGATTTTGTTAGAATTCAAAGGGGTGTAGGGTAAAGAAGGGTTACGTTTTGTGAAAGAGATAGGTGTCCGTTTATCAAAAGAAACTGGTGAAGGTCTTGCCAAGTTTTTACTTCAGCGAATTTCTTTGGCTCTTCAGCTTGGAAATGCCGCTGCAGTTTTAAATACTTTGCCTCAAGGAAAAAAGCTGCGGGAAATTTTTTACCTACAATGTATGCTACTATTCTTATCATGTCATAATCAATGTAATTCAATTCTTTTAAAGTGAAATAAAATAAATAATACATCAATTTAAGGGGAATTCACATAATTTTTTCTTCTTTAAACTTAAAAGTTTTGTGTTTAAAATCCAATCTTAGTTGGAAAACATATGCAGAAAGTTTTTTTATAGGAAACCTACAGGTTAGGGTTAGTCATCTTGAGTATGTCTGCGATGGTTAGGGGACTTCCATTAATTCCTTAAAAATTCTTCAACGTCGTAAGGGATGATCTGTATTATATTAGTATTTAGTAATCAATATTTATGAATTGACGTTTTTGATGAATGAATTCATCATTATCAGACGTGAGATATTTATTTATTTTCGAATTTTTTATCTTCAACTCTACAAACTTGAGACTTCGGATGTGTATGTTTCATGTACAATGGAGTTGATTGGCAAAAAAATTTTTTCAATACTTTAAATATTTGACCGAATACGTCAATATAAATAATTACGTAAATATTTTGTAGTTTTTCGGAAAATTTTGAATGAAGTTTGGATAAAATTTCTTAAAAAATTGTAAACTTTCAAAATTTTTCTTGAATGTTTTGTTTAAGTTTAAAAAATTTTTCAGGCTTTAAATTCACAAATGAAATAAACTCGTATAAAATGCAGAGAACATAGATAAAACTTTTTTATCAATGTTCTGTTTAAAATGAGGATGCATTCCAAACGATATAAATTTTCCAGTTTAAAGCATATCCCTCTTATTAAGGAGCTTAGCTCCTCTATGGTTTTCACTACAACTATCTGTCTGTCTCCCAATATTCGAAAACTGTTTGACTTATCGGAATGAAACTTGGTAGATATGTTTTAGGCATCAAGGGCTTCTCTAAGTTCAAAATTGGGCCCTGTAGGACTACTCACAAGAGGGGTTACCTTAAGACTCATCCCCTAAAGTTTTTTAACATAGTCAAATTGGGTGTACCCGAAAATCTTAAAATTAGGCTGAAAAAAAAACGATGATTAAAATTTGAAATATTAGAGCTTTGGTGCGAAAATTCAAATTTGAGTATTTATTTATATAGCAAAAAAATCAGATTTTTTATTATTTTCTAAAATGATTTGAATTGATGCAATCGATTCTATGCAAACTTACACGTTCGATTCAAACGATACACATTCGATTCCAACTATATAAATAGATTCAAGCAATAGAAATTCGATTCAAACGGTAAAAACTCGATTTAAACTTTACAAATCGGATTCAATCGAAACAATATCGATTTAAACGCAGCAGAATTATTTCGAATCATTCTATATGATTTGCTCCGCTCCGCTTTTTAGCCCGAGCCAGGGCTTATGAGATCATCATGTCCGTGTGTCTGTGGGTCTGTCTGAAGATAACTGAAGTAAACCCCAACCGATCGAGTTGAAATTGGGTACACGTAGTGGTTGGGTCAATGCAACAACCGAGCTCGGAGATGGGTTCGATCGGACCACTAGGGGACCGGTGGGGGTTACCCCCACTGGTTTTTATGGAATTTATCAAAATCACCGAAATTGGCTGATTTTTGGCATGTGGGTTACTAAAGGCTTAATATGGATAAAAATGAAATATTTTTGAAATTTATGAATATTTAAGGACCCTATAGGGTGACCCCCACTGGTTTTTAGGGAATTTATTAAAATCACCGAAATTGGCTAATTTTTTGCATGGGGGTTAATAAAGGCTTAATATGGATAAAAATAATATATTTTTGAAATTTATGAATATTTAAGGACCCTATAGCGGGACCCCTACTGGTTTTTAGGGAATTTATTAAAATCATCGAAATTGGCTAATTTTTTGCATGGGGGTTAAGAAAGGCTTAATATGGATAAAAATAATATATTTTTGAAATTTATGAATATTTAAGGACCCTATAGCGGGACCCCCACTGGTTTTTAAGGAATTTATTAAAATCACCCAAATTGGCTGATTCTAGGCATGACGGCAGGTACGTGGTAGTTATGGTAAAAATTTAATTGTTTTTGACATTTATAAGTATGTATGGGCCCTTTAGGGTGACCCATGCGGGTTTAAAAAAATCGTGTAAATTGGTTAATTTTTGGGTTGAGTTGAGATTAGAAAATAATATTTTGTGAGTAGGCTATAAAAAATGAACCGTAAAAAATGGAATGTAAGAAAGGTACACTGATTGTTGAAAAATGCAACACAGCTGGCTCGTGCTATGCGAAGCTGCACTGGAGGTTTTTATACTACATTTTACAATGCTTTTATTTTTTTTAAATGTATGTACTGGTGACTGGTCAATCTATATAAATGCTGACAAAACTATAAGCTCTTTTTATTTTAACCTATGAAAAAGAAACAATTTGCAAAGTTCATATGAAGTCTCGATTTATTTGAATTTGCCATATGATTTGGATTTGAAGTGATAGCGTTAGTTTTTGGTAACATGAAAATATCTCTGAAGACGAGGTTCGATACTTTTTAAATACACGTAAGAATGATAAAAATCTTTAAAAGTTACTTTATCTAATATTTTGAACCTTAGGACGCTTAAAAAAACAATGCATTTAAGTGTATTTTATAATGCATTTTGTAAGTAATAGTACTTTTAAAAGGAGACTTTTCATAAATATTTACGTAAATATTTTTCGTCAATAAATAAATATATGTGGTTTTTCTGTAAATATTTATCTCAGGCCTAATCATTATTTGTTCCTCCTATCAGGTCTAAGAATCAAATTTCAAGGAAACGTCGACGTAAGTTGGTCTGAAACTGGTTCTGACGACAGTAAAGCATCTTATGCAGATCAAGAGAGTGTGGTGGATAATCAGATATACTTCGTTACAAATAGTAAGAAATGTCAATTGTTTTTAGGATTCAATATTTTTTTTATTTAAAACATTTACATTATTTAAAAAATTTATTTTCCACAATTTAATTCCATTTTGTATACTATAGAAAATTCCTGCAATAAATTCTCTCCTGGACAGTACACATATCCTTTCAGCTTTACGTTACCAACAGACTACTGCCCTTCATCATTTGGATCTCCATATGGAGGTAATAATGTGTCTTACATTCTTAAAGCGAGATTTCAGCGTTCGTGGAAAAAAATCGATTATATAGTCCGACAGCCAGTCACCGTGAATGCTATTGTTGAATTAAATCAAACTCCTCAACTTTTGAAACCAAAAACTTGGAAGAAAGAGGAGTGTTTTGGTCCTAAGGGTAAATTAGAATGTCTGATTCGATTCCCCCGAACTGGATTTGTCCCTGGGGATAGCGAATTATTAACGGTACGGCTGCGTAACCAAAGCAACAAGAAAATAAAGAAAATTACGATGCAATTGTTTCAGGTATTGATGAACTTTATTATGGAGTATTGATGAACTTTACATTTGTGACTTGATCTATGGAGCATCTTTGACTGCACTTAACAAGAAATCCGGAAGTATTCGCCCAATAGCATGTGGTTTTGTCTACAGAAGATTAACAGCAAAAATAGCTTGTTCTCGCCTAAAGGAGAAACTTGTCCCTGAACTTCAACCTTATCAAGTTGGTTTTGGGATCAAAGGAGGTGCTGAAGCAGGAGCTCACGCTGCTAGGATATACTTCAATTATGAACACAAAACACCGAAAGTCTTTTTCAAATTAGACTATGTCAATGCGTTCAACATGATTCGCCGAGACAAATACTTACACATGGTTGCTTTAAAATTTCCTGAATTATACCCTTTTCTTTATCAATGTTATCGAAACCCCACCTGCCTTTTTCATGGAATTAATCAAATAATGTCTCAAAGAGGAGTACAGCAGGGGGATCCACTTGGACCAGCAATTTTCTGCCTTCTAATACTCCCTTTAACGTCAACTATGAATTCAGAACTAAACTTGTGGTACCTTGATGATGGTACTCTTGGAGGTGACCCTGAATCAGTTCTGAACGATTTGAAGAAAGTTATTAAAGAGTCTAATGATGTTGGTTTGGAATTAAATCTTTCGAAATGTGAAATGAAAATACTTGGAACTTCAGATCCAGAATTAATTGAAGAAACTTTTTATTCATTTCGAGACTCAGTTGGTAGCATTCCTCAGATCCCTGAACTAGAGGCTTTTCTCCTTGGAGCACCTCTAAATGATAAGTCCATTGCTAGATGTCTGGAAGAAAAGATCCATGCTCTGAAGAATTTTGCTACTCGACTACCTTATATTTCTTCGCATAGCGCATTTTACTTATT
>JAQFYJ010000366.1:0-14170 GCA_034694685.1 Isotoma anglicana | reverse complement strand
AAGTTCTACTGAAATCTAATAAAAGTCGACAAAGAGCTTTCGCTACTTCTTTATGTCCGTTTTGATATGGTTTATTTATAATATACAAACGAAATACAGTATCCAAACATCCCGCCAAACAAAAAAAACACAGATGAATAGTCTCTTAACTTCATTCATGACAATTTAAAGCAATTAATTTGACGGAAATGATTTTTAAAATTTTGTTTAAGAAGTTAGAGATAGCTTTTATCTTTTAATCTGAAAAGTTTTGAAAGTGGATGCTAAATTTAATTATTTAACAGGATACTATCTGCACAGAAGGTTTATCAGATTTTATTGGAGAAATAGAGAAAACGTTAAGAAAGGAGAAGGAAGAGAAGAGATTAGAAAGTTTCCTACTTTTGTTGACTAAGCTCTTTATGCTAATTTAATTTAAAGAAAGATGGTACAGCTTAGCTGATTTCTTGGGCAAAGTTAACTTTAGGTATTTGCTAACTAATTCAAATTTATTTTGAAGGAATTTTTAAATTCTAAAAAAATTCTAAAAGCAACGGAATTAAAGCGAAGTATTTTTGTACACTCTGGCAAGGAATGAATTTAGCTTAATACAGGGTTTCGGATGTGATAATCACAGTGGGATAAATGGGTGTGATAAACTGGTTTAAACCACTTGAGTGAAGCTGTGATGAACTGTGGTAATGGTAGTGTTGTTTTTTTGTAAAACAACAATATTTATGATTGTACAGACGCTATTGTTAATTTAAACTGTAAAGATATGCTTTAAATATAGCAATTTACAGTTTTTATTCAATTTCAAATAAACCAATTGGTAATTTTATGGACAAGCAAAATTTTTGAAAATAAGATTTTCATGTTTTTTTTTAATTTGAATTATAAAATACAATTTTCTACATTTGTTTCTGTGTCTATATAATATATTTTGAATGAGAATAACACAAGACGATAGGTTTTTCACAATACTTCCCATTTATCACAGTTTTTCTCATTTATCACAATTTTTCCAATTTATCACAGTTTTTCCCATTTATTACAGTTTTTTCCATTTATCACAATTTTTCCCATTTATCACAGTTTGTCCCATTGATCACAGTTTTTTCCATTTATCACAATTTTTCCCATTTATCACAGTTTTTCCCATTTATCACAGTTTTTTCCATTTATCACAATTTTTCCCATTTATCACAGTTTTTCCCATTTATCACAATTTTTCCCATTTATCACAATTTTTCCCACTGTGATGTGAAAAATGCCGAAAAAGTGTGAAATACGAAACCCTGGCTTAATATCCACATAAATTGTAATGTGTAAGTGCAAATGATGATTTTCATAGATTTAGAGAAATTCACTGGTAGAAATTCGGAGTATGGAAGGAAGAAAGATGAACTTAATCGAAAATCAATAAGATTTCTATCTTTGTTTCATTCTCGATGATTTGGGTTGGCTAATCTATGGTTGGGATTTGATGCACTTTGAAATTAATTCACACAACTGCGTTTTATATTGCTCACATTGTTTTAGAGAAATCGATTAAAATTGGATTTGTAAGATATCTTCAAATATCTCAATTTGATTTAATTCGATTAATAAATTAATGTAAATTTATAAAAATATTTAAATGATGTTTATGTTGATATAATGGTCATTTTATGACTATTTATGTGTATTTCGTATTTTTGTATGTATTTTTAGCCATGCGACTTATTGTTAGCTTTAACTTTTACTAACTGAAATTTTGTCTCTCAATTTTTTGTCAACCTCTAAGTATTTACTCAGGAAAATACCCGGAGAGGAGGGCCGAGTTTTTTTGGTTAAAATGTCCGTGTTTTCAACTGAGGATCGCAGTCACCGAATTCGCTAATACAAGAGAGAACACTCTCAATTCTTTCAGATTGAGTTAGGCTATTATATTAAATTTGGTTTTCGATAAGGCGATTTTTTATTTTAGTAGAATTTTCAGACATATTTTAATTACAATATTGTGTTTACGAATATAAATTTTAAAATGTGTGTAGAAATGTGAAATGCCCGTGCCCTGCACATAAATGCCCGACATGCACAAAATGCCCTCAAAGTTCCCAAAATGTCCATAATGCTCTATCAAGGCAGATTATTCAATTTTTCCAAAATAAGTAGAAAAATATTATGGATTTTGTTTAAATTCCCTAAGTAAATATAGCATTGATGTAAAAGGAGCATTTATAACTTCTAAACATCATAACATTTAAATTAAATTTTAAAAAAAGGAAAAATACGATAGTATTTTGTACAAAAACTGAAAATTATGGTCAACTTGATTTCCTTTTACAGCAAAATCAAAGTGCCCAAAATGCCCGAATTCTTTTATGCCGGGAAAATAGGGAAAATTGGGCATGCCCAAAATGCCCAGGGCATGGGCAGGCATCACATCTCTAAATGTGTGTAAATTTTTCTGAGATTTTTAGCGCAATTGTTGTTCTATCATTAAACTAAAGCGTCATTTTAAACAAAGAGTTAATAAATTGGAAGAAAGAAGAAATCAATTTATTGCGAGGAAATAAACCATGACGTATTCTTTCTGCAGTTTTCCTTGGATAAGTTATGCCAAAGACGACTTTTCTTATTCTTGGACTAATTGTCATTAAATTTAGCAACATTAAATTGAAGATATATAATACGCATTACTTATTATGTTTGTGTAATACCAATTAATAACTACTTTCGGTAAATCTTTTAAAAATTGTTTCGTTTTGTTATCTCCTAAACCTGTTTTCCAGTATATAATTTTAGTTTACACAAAAATTGATATTAAACATGGATTTAAAAATGATTGTCAACTCAGCATATTGCAGGACAGAAACTGAAATAAATTTCAAAGCTAAATTATATACTGCATTTTCCAGCATTTGGTTTTCAAATTATAATAAATCATATCAAACGGGTGTAACCAAGTAGCGAAAGCTGCACGTTTAAAACGTTTAATTGTATTTCAGTAGAACGTTTTAAAACAATAAATCATTTAAAAACGTAATTTAAAACTTTAAAACATTCCATTTTGATTTACTATTCAAAACCTATCGAAAACACAAAACTTGAAATTTGACCTTTTTTGACCTTTTGTGACCTTAAAAGTCATCGTACACGATAAGGTTCCTATCCCATTTCGACAAACTTGTTAAAACATATCGAAACATTAAAAATTAAAAATTTGACCTTTTGTGACCTTTGACCTCATTTTACACCATAAGTGTCCTATCTCATTTAAATCTCCTCTTTAAAAGCTATCGAAACATTAAAACATGAAATTTGACCTTTTTTGACATTTGACCTCATTTTGTGACCTTCCGGACCTTGTAACGTAAAAACAGTTATCACCATTGAATTCCTGACAAATTTTGGATACAAAATCATGTATCACATGATTTTTATGAATGTTGCGCTCCGGGGTGCACATAAGCGCGACTGAGGCGCTTCGTCGTAGGGCGCTGTTTTTCAATCCCCTATGTCCTTGAAAAAACTGAATCCAACGCGAAAAACCGGATGTCAATACGTCAATTGGTTCCTGAGATAAATTGGCGACAGACGGACGGACGGACAGACAGACCATTTTCATAAAGTAGCTTTCGCTACTTAATAATTTATTATACAGCGTTGTATACTGCTAAAGGATGAAAAATTATTACCGTAAAATCGTGAAAAAGTATGAGATAAATGAAAGTCGATTTAATGATTTCACAAAGGTAAACATAGTTAGACTTGTGTATCGCACTTGAGAGAGTTTGGCTGATTCAGTTTATTAAAAAATTAACTTTGTAAATTGATTGAATAACTTTGTATTTAATTACATTGACTGAAAAGTGCTTTCACTTCCTTTTCACTCTCTCTCAATGTCTATCTAGATTAATGAATGAAGTTGTTACTAGGTTATACGGGAGACTTGTTGTATGTGAAGTGATGTTAACACTGAATTCACTCTACCCATTTAATACGCATCTCAGGGTTCTTAATCAATTGTAAATTAGTCACCAGCCAATCACCTACTTTCCTTTCTGTAATCAAAGAAGTGAAGTCTACTCAGTATACAAAGATTTCTAGTTTGGGCAAAAGCCAAATTAAATTCAATCAGTTTGATGTTTGTTTTTTAGACTTAAGAGAATAGTTTATTTATAGTGAAGGGATTATCAATGAAAAATTTAAGTTAAGTCCGATATTGATTTAGTTTTTTTTGGTAAAATTTAAAACTTTCATTTTATATTCATTATTAAGTAGCGAAAGCTACTTTATGGGAATGCTTTGTCCGTCTGTCCGTCACCCAATTTATCTCAGGAATGGATTGACCTTTTGACATGCGGTTTTTTGCGTTAGACTTTCTAGGTCAATATGACCTTTCATATTGCAAATCAGCACGCTGCGACAAAGCGCACTGGTCGCGCTCATGAGCGCTTCAAAGTGCAGAGTACATAAAAATCATATAATATATGATTTCATATCTACAAAACGTCAGAAACTTAACAACTGTAACAACGGTTTTTGTCCAACGAGGTCAGGGAGGTCACAAATAGAGTTCAAAGGTAAAAAAAGGTCAAATTTTAAGTTTTATATATTTGGATAGATCTTGACGAGTGGAACAAGATGAGATAGGACACTTATAGTGTAGGATGATCTTTAAGGTCACAAAATGAGGTCAAAGGTCAAATTTCAATTTTTATATATTTGGATATTTTTTGACGAGTAGGTCGAAATGAGTTGTGACAAAAATTCGAAATATCTATTAAAAAAGTTATATGGTTTGAAATCAAATACAATTGAAATGTGCAGCTTTCGCTACTTGGTTACACCCGTACTTGATATGGTTTATTGGTATACTACAATATCGCAAGACTTTTTGGAAAATAAATTGAAGATAAAATGAAATTTTAGTTTGCACTTAATTTTAGCCTGACGGTTGCTTGAGGATATTAATAAATGCCTTTAATTCATGCTAAACTTTTTTTTATTGTCTTCGTTAGTAAAAGTTCAGCTAATACTTCAAGGCTTCAATAATTGTTTAGTCTTTCTTATTAAAAAATGAGTGCAGAAAACCTATGAAAAATTTCAGAGGTAATTAAAAGTATAAATTAACCTCTGACCTTTGTCTCTGATTTAAGTCTAATGTGAAGAAAGTAAGAAGGTAGAGAGAGAGAGAGAGGAAGAGAGAAGAAAGGATTTTTTTACGACTCATTAAACCCCCATAGAGTTGGCTTGGCATTTACCATCGAGGAAAGGTGCAGAGCTTTGTCTCGTCTCTCACTAATTACACGCTTTTGTAACTGAACTCTCTCTCTCTGGCTTTAGTCTCTCATAAATTGGATATTAAAATATGAAGAGGCAGGCAGGTAGGCCAAAGGATTCCTTTCATCATCATTAACTCTAAGATTTACCTTCGAAATTATTAAGTAGCGAAAGCTACTTTATGGGAATGCTCTGTCCGTCCGTCCGTCACCCAATTTATCTCAGGAATGGATTGACCTTTTGACATGCGGTTTTTTGCGTTAGACTCGTTAGGTCAATATGACATTTGGTATTGCAAATCAGCACGGTGCGACAAAGCGCACTGGTCGCGCTCATTAACGCTTCAAAGCGCATAATACATAAAAATCATGTAATATGTGATTTCATATCTACGAAATGTCAGAAACGTAACTGTAACAACTGATTTTGTCCTACAAGCTCAGGGAGGTCACAAATTGAGGTCAAAGGTTAAAAAAGTCAAATTTCAAGTTTTATATATTTGGATAGGTCTTGACGAGGGAACAAGATGAGATAGGACACTAATAGTCTAGGATGACCTTTAAGGTCACAAAATGAGGTCAAAGGTCACATTTTAATTTTTATATATTTGGATAGGTCTTGACGAGTGGATCAAGATGAGATAGGACACTACACTAATAGTCTAGGATGACCTTTAAGGTCACAAAATGAGGTCAAATGTCAAAAAAGGTCAATTTTTATATATTTGGATAGAATTTGACGAGTAGGTCGAAATGAGTTGTTACAAAAATTCGAAATACCATTTCAAAATATTCTATTCTTTAAAAACGTTCAAATCAAATACAATTGAAACGTGCAGCTTTCGCTACTTGGTTACACCCGTACCTGATGTGGTTTATTTCTACAATATTTGGATCAATGGCAAAATAATTTGGTTATATAGCTTGCGTATTTGTGGGTTTTCTCCCTTGTACTTTTATTGCAATTATGATTTTAGGTTTCTCTATGGAATTTTACAAATTCGCACAGAAACTTCCAACAATGTTGCAATAGTTGTTTTCCTATGCTAGAAAAATTGTCTCTGATGTTGTGTTTTGTAACTGCGTTGACATTGTTTGACTTCATTTGTTTGGAAATAAAAGGTAAGCAATTAATTTCAGGTTAGGGTTCCTATATTGCAAAATATGACATTTGCCATATTATAATGTTGAGCTTTTTCAATGTTAATTAAGATTGCAAATTTTGAATTGGACGACTCTCTTAGTCTTATTATGGAAAGAAGGAGTTAATAATTAATTTTGAGTGTGATGAAATGTCTCGAGTGTGGAGTGTGGCTCTGTTTCTGCGAGGGGAATAAAAAGTCAATAAAAATGAGAGACGTTTTATGTGACACGGGAAACTCCACTATTTTTATTTACTCCACTTGTGACCAAATTGCAACTTACTTGCAATGTGTGTGTGTGTATTCATCTTTTAGGGCCGTTCATATTATCAAAGTTTCATAACTTTTTAATTTATCAGTATCAAAAACATTACATAATGTACCATTTACAGGTCAGGGATACAAATTAATACACAAAGTCACAGGTCATGACTCATCACAAAGAAGTCTATAGCAATATGAAATTGTGAATGGCCCATGTGGTGGATTAGACTTTGTGGAGTGTCTACAGTGGATTAGTTGACACGACATGTCATATGTCAAAGGTTAAAGACATTTCCCTCTCTGAGAGCATTACTTTGGCTTCGCGTGTCTCACTCAACTCAACTTTTGCCATCAAAAGTTTTCCCACTTATTATTAGCTCGAGTTTCTTAAGACCAACAAAACTCATCCAATGCGATGACGAATATTTACCCAACACTATAATGCACATTTCTGGGGAACGGGAATTTTTTTGCCAAACAATTAAACCCGTGTATTTGGGTTCAATCATTAAAAAATGTTCTAATCTTTTAATAATGGGTTAATATTTTATGAAAAAAAAAATTGTAAATTTAGGTTGCGTTACATTTGTAACATTATTTATCAGTGTTACATTTTAAGATGGATTTTATCAAAAATTATTATTTATAAAAATGCATGAAATTTCGATTGCATTTAAAAATTGGAAATTAATTCATGAATAATCTTTTTTAAATTGTGCCAGGTACGTTTTATCCAGGGAAGAAACGTCGTTGGGAATTTGTCTGGTATGGTATGGTGGAGAAAAATCTCATTAGTGAAACTAAGTGTTGGGATTAAGATTTAGGTGTTCCACCCACGCATCAGCCCAACAGCTATTTCGTAACACCTATATTTTTATAGGAGAATACCATAAAAGTCTTTATACTCCGCCGCTCACATTTATTTAATGTTTTACTCACAAGTAGGGCATCATTCATGTATCATGTACATGAAAATTTCTTGTTCATGTCATGTCATGTACATGAATCTTGGCTGCATGAAATGAATTTTTAAAAGTATACATGACATGAACCTGACATGAAAAAGTTCAGCATGGCATGACATGAATTTCGCTACATGAATTACATGAACTTAAAAAAATTCAGTATTAACAGCAAAAAATTGCCATCCCAAAGTTTTCAAATTTTTACATAAAATCCATAATTTCTGCAAATGTTACTTAATTTTAAATTGTAATTGATGATTTTAGTACTTTATGAATCAGTTTAAAATCATCTAAATGTGTTAAAATGACTTTTTTCATTTCATTTTGAATTTTCCGGTTAAATTCATGTACATGCTTGTAACATGAATTACATGTCTACATGACATGAACATTAATTTTTCAACATGAATTTTCCACATGAACATGACATGACATGAATTTTCTACATGAACATGACATGACATGAGAAACCGTTACATGACATGACATGAATGATGCACTACTTACAAGTTTTTGAGCAGGTGGACAATGTGAACGTTTTCACATTACTTTTAGTTTTTGAACTGTCTATTAAAGTGTTAGATTTAAAAATGCGTTTTATTTCAAAGGTAAGAAGCACGTTGGGTATAAACGGATGTGTGTATTATGAGTTAATGCAAATTGAGATGAATTAGTGAGGATGTCAAATGCAGGTGGAAATAAGTAAATCATTTACTTAATGCACAAGCAATTGGAGTTTCAGGTGAGTTCACTCACTTCACTTTCTCATCTTAAACTTTCTTTCACTTTCTCCATTCTAAAGTGAATTATCGTTAGTACAGACTGACGTTTGCAGGGAGAAACATTTCTTTCAATTTTGCTGTTTTAGACATCTCAAGTATTCAGCTGGAAGAAGTGATGAATCATTTTCTAAACTTTCAGGATTCATTCCCTAATTTCATTTCGCTTTTTATATGGTTTTTTATATTTAGGAACGTTTTTTGAAACTTTTTTTGTGATATTTAAATTCGCGTAAAGAATGCTTAGTGAAAGGGTTTCTTTGGAAGGAGAGGTCAAATTTCTAAAGTATTGGTGAATTACTTAAAGAAGGAAACAGGAAGTATTTAGAAGTATTGAGATGTCCATTGTTTTGTAAAGAGTATGGAAAAGCCTGACTACTCACTTTTGACCGTTAAAAAAATAGTTCAAATAAAATATATCAAACGGGTGTAACCAAGTAGTGGAACTAATACGTTTAAAACCTTTAATTGTATTTCAGTAGAACATTTTAAAACAATAGAACAGTTAAAAACGTAATTTTAAAACTGTAAAACATTCTATTTTGATTTATTATTGAAAACCTATCAAATAACTAAAAAACTTGAAATTTGACGTTTTTCACCTTTTGTGACCTTAAAAGTCATCGTACACTATAAGGGTCCTATCCCATTTCGATTTAATCGTTAAAACATATCGGAATACATCAAATTTGAAATTTGACCTTTTGTGACCTTATAGGTCATTGTACACTGTAAGTGCCCTATCTCATTTAAATCTCCTCTTTAGAGCTATCGATACATATAAAACTTGAACTTTGACCTCATTTTGTGACCTTCCTGACCTTGCAAAACAAAAACGTTCATCACCACGTGTACACCACCACACCACCACGTGTGCACCACAAACGTTTTAGATATAAAATCATGTGTAACATGATTTTTGTGAATGGTTCGCTTCGGGGCGCACATAAGCGCGACCGGGGCGTTTCGTCGTAGGGCTTTGGATTTTAATCCCCCAGGTCCTTGAAAAAACTGAATCCAATGCAAAAACCGGATGTCAATACGTCAATTTTTTCTTGAGATAAATGGGCGACAGACGGACGGACAGACAGACAGACAGACCATTTTCATAAAGTAGTTCTACTACTTAATAATAAAAAGTAAAAAAGTGAATTAACTGCCCGCGATCGGTAAAATGAGAGAAGGCAGAAGAAAAAAAGCTTATAAATCTACCAGGAAATTTATAGAGAAACGCAACCCACGTATATTTTACATTGTATGGAGAGGGGAAATCGATCTAACTAAACTAAAAATAAACAACCCGTCAGTAAACCACGTTTCTATTACTCTTGTCTAGCTTGCAACATTTAATTGGCACGACATATGGCTTAAGATAATATTAGCATTCAATATAAAGTAAAGTCAAATTTATAAAAAGTTATTTTCTTTGTGTAGTTTTTTTATACAAGACACTTCACATCACGACATGTCTCACTCCATCATGATTCATTAGGATTATAGATTATAGAATTGCAATGCAGAGCTAAATTAAACGGATTTTGTAATTACCTCTTTGTTCATTAAGGTTTTGTTACGGACAGATTTAAAAGGTCAGTTGATTTGTGAACGACCCTGAGGAGAGGGAACGAGGATGGATGGATGGAGAAAGTAACATTTTGTGGTATTTTATAATAAGGAGGAAGAAAGGAGTGAAGTTTAGTCACGTGCAACTTTCTCTCTTTTTCTTTTGTTATTATTCCGAGACTATGAGCCAGGTGAACTATTCAACCAGCCAGTTTTCTATCTCACATTCACCATTCAATTGTTCAACACCGGTTTTAAATCAATGGGCGTAGCTGCAATACTTAGAGCTTATACGTTTCCCCCAACAGACATAATCCATTCCTTATATTTTAATTTAATAACTATAGTTAGAGGATAGGTCAGGCGTACACCCCCAACATGGTAAGATAGGGAGCTGGGCAATACATACTAATGGTATATGTCATGTAAAGTAGACCCACATCATACCGCTCCATGTTAGGGGTGTACTTTTTGCCCCGACCTCAGCAGTTAAACCTTTTTAGATTTAAGGATAAAGTTTTACCCTTTCTATATTGAAGGACAAGTTTTACCCTTTTTAGATTTAAAAACAAGTTTTAACCTTTTTGCGATTTTTACATCTCATGGACTTTTAATATATAAATTTCTTTTTCAGTAAATAAACACTAAGACGTTTTTGAACTAATATAGCCTATATACTGAGTTATGAACAGGGAGATAATTATGATCCCATATGCCAATAACATGTAATTTTACTATTAATCATGTTCAGATTAGAGGGTCAGGGACTTACCCAAAGCTTTGTAAGATAGGGAACTAACTCCCATATGCATCAATGCTATTTTGTTTAACATGGTAGGTATAGCAAGGGTAAATCTTTTCAGCTATCACATTTTCATGTGAACACTTATACCTTTTTAACCCTTTTCTAACCTAACCCAACCTTTTTTAAATAAATTGCACACAAGAATACAGTATTTTTAAGGACCTTGGGGATTGAAATGCAGCGCCCTACGACAAAGCGCCCCGGTCGCGCTTATGTGCGCCCCAGGCCCCACCACTCATAAAAATCAAGTAATACATGATTTTATATCTAAAATTTGCCAGGAATTCAATAGTGATGACCGTTTTTGTGTTACAACGTTGGGAAGGTCAGAAAATGAGGTCAAAAGTAAAAAAAGGTCAAATTTTAAGTTTTATATGTTTCGATATGTTTTAACGAGTTTATCGAAATGGGATAGGAACCTTATAGTGTACGATAAGTTTTAAGGTCACAAAAGGTCAAATTTCAGATTTTGTCTATGCTATTTTGTTTAACATGGTAGGTATAGGACGGGTAAATCTTTTCGGCTATCACATTTTCATATGAACCCTTGTACCTTTTTAACCCTTTTCTAACCTAACCTAACCTAACCCAACCTTTTTTTTAATAAATTGCACACAAGTGTATTTTTTAAGGTAAATTAACGTCATTTTTATTCATTCCTTTACGGATCTTTACTCTACATTACCGTCAAAGATTTAAAATTTGATACTTTTTATTGCATCACAAATAAAAATGTAAAAAATTACTGGAAAACGAAAACAATGCAAACAAGCCGATGTAAAGATGTAAAAATTACTGTAAAAAATTGTTGTAATTCACAAATAGTGCTGCAAGAAGCTAAAAATGTAGTAAAGAGTCTATACCCTTATGCAGTTCAAACGACGCTAAATGTGTCTACCATGCTAAAAATGAAACCAAAACAAGGGCCGATCCCCCCTTCATTAACTTTATGAGATGGGGCACCTGCCTTTATTATGAACCAACGTTTTTCCTCTTATACATGGAAGATATGGACCTGGATTGCATATTTTTAGTCATCTCATCTTTGAAATAAACCCTTGTTTGACCTTTTTCATCCTTTCGACCTCTTTTTCGTTTGTCTTTGTCCTATGTCCTTTCGTAATCAACTTTTTTATGCTTGTTCTGGCTGTAATTTTCTCCCCCTGGATATTTTCTCAATCGTGCACGTACGCTAATATGTTTCAAGTGCAATTAACTTTGTTTATTAACTATATTCAAATATGATTAGAATTAGATGCATGATATGATTTACAATATTAAAAATTACAACGATTCGAACCTAATGGTTTGAAGCTATTGCAACTAAAAAGTAAACCATGCCAAGTTTGCTGTACCTCTGGTGAACGATGCCAAGTTTGCTGTTCCTCTGACTTGCTTTAAAAGATGCTCAATTTATTATTTGAATTTTTAAAATTTATATAGATTAATAAGGATGGCAAAAAAATGCAATAGAAATCCTAAAATCAAAACAACCAATTTATTGAAATAAAATAAATGTAAAAATGCTGAATATTGCTCAAAAATTCAGTGAACTTGCTACAAGTATTGTAAAAATTGAGCTCAACAACACAAAAATGGCTAACTATTGTAAAAACTGATACATACACACAATTTTAGCGTTTAGCAATATCATTGTGAATATTAAACAGCACCAAATGCATTAACATGTTAAAACCATAAGCGGATTGTATAGAAAGAATGACAAACATACTACAATAGAAATTTTCTACCAAGTTTGTCCCTTTCACGTTAAACTTCATTTTTATGGAATAAAATTCTCCTCCAAAGTAGCAAGTCCTCTATAGCAAAATAGCAAGATATATCAAAATGCATGCACTTATTGGACCCAAAAATTAATAACAGACGTTTTAAAAAAATTTACGATGCTTTTTACTATAAATTATAATGATACATATTTAATAAAAATAGTTAAAAGTGATGTTTTGTTAAATTAAAGTCGTGCTGTATGGCAATTGTACATTAATTGTTTAATTGTTAGTTCAAAAGAGGTTCCCAGTTTTACCAATACTTTTCCGATTGTTTATTTGTATCTTAGTACACTATTTAGGACTGACCTTTAAAATTAAGCCATAGAAATGTACCGTTGAGTACTCTTAACGACAAAATTATGGTAAAAAATAAGTTACATTTAAATTGTTTACCAAAGTTTGTAAAACAAGTATCATTTTGAAGCTCAGCATAAATATTTGTTATGCTGAGCTTCGTAACAAAATTTCTATTAAATTATTGTTGTTTTGATACTGGAATCGTTGTTGAGATTGTATCTTTTTTACCATAGTTTTTAAAAATCAATATTTTAAAATAAATCAGAATTTTTTATAAATGACAGCATTATATGATAAATTTTAGTTTTTAAATTTTTAGTTAATTGGTTTGGTTTGAGGGTCCAGACTTCAAATACTATTTCCAATCTTGTATAGCTACAACGAATTTTTCAAAATTTCAAATGATCAAAAGAATATTGGAGCCCGAACAAAGTTGTGTCACTGCAACAGTTTGACACGGAAATGGGTGTATAATTGTGCTCTGAAATATTTTTAAAAAGCTAATTAATTTGCCAACAGCATATGACGCTGAGTTATGGGGTTCGGTGGAGTCCATCAATTTTTAAAATTACTTTGAATCCAAAATAATACGTAAAATTAATATAAATAAATGCTATACAGCCAGCAGCAAATCGAGTTGAATTTTTAGACCCACACAATTGAGTCATAAACCCTGCACTGTAAAATACTCTATTAAATGCATTATTTGAACTTTTGATGCTATACATGAAAGTCAGATGAAGCTGTTGGGTGAAGGGTTTTTCCATAACTCCTCATTTTGGATGGTGGAGTCTGGACTGTACATCAATTAAGTTACATTGACCAACACATATATTTAGCTTAATTAACATTTACGTTGATTTCATCCACCTTTCACAAGTTCTTCAATTACAAGGGCATTTTCTACTGCATAACCAAATACAAGTGTTTTTACTATCATCATTTCATTACTAAACTACTCAATTATTAGAAGATGCAGTCATTAGTTGCAATAGTTCGTCAGACTGTTGTTTCGCAATAATTCAACATTCTTTACGAAACCTTTAAGTATTTAATGATTTTGGTGGAAGCATTAAACGGTCCCTTTTGCTTTATGGTCGAGAAATGTACAGTTTAACTATAGATGAATTTATGAATAAGATTATTATGAAATTAATCAAACGTTAACCAACTTTCGTTTTTGTTGTTATTGCTTCATTAAATTTCATCAGTATTGAAAATTGTGGGACCAAAATATTTTGTTTAGTGTTATGGCATTAATGGGTAATCTTTGCTACTGTCTTTATACTCATATTTAATCTTCAAAAATTTTGTGG
>JAQFYJ010000365.1:0-14172 GCA_034694685.1 Isotoma anglicana | reverse complement strand
CCTATACGGCTTTCAGTCTTGTAACCTCTTTGTGGTTTCGGTAGCACCAGATTGTAGTACTTTTCTAACGCTTTTTCCATCTTTTCACTTTCTGGTGGGGTTGTTGTCGTGTTAGGTCTGACACCGCGGTCACCTGCTGCTGCATTGTGACCTCTCTGATAAGTGCATACATTTTAAAATTAAGATGACATTGACATGACTTTAGGAATAATATTATAATGGTAATATAAATGTGCATACCTCTTTTAGAAGATCTGAAATGGTTTGTAAATCCATTGCCTCTGGATGTAAAAGTTCACTCGTTTTAAAAGACTCGATTTCTCTCGTTTCGTCCCTCATCCTTCGTTTTTAAAAATGAATACTCGGTTGAATTAAATTCAAGCAATTATCCCAGGTGCGAGAGTTTTACTATTTTCGGTAGCAGTGGTGGTCAAAAGTAAACTGACAAAAATCCATGTTCATGTTTGCTTGAAGAGTAATCTTCTGAAAATTGCTGTTTGTCTACTCAATGTGTATCAAAATGCGATATTATCAGCGAATGCAAGTGATAATGAGTGTTAATGAGTCCAATCAATTATGCTTTTTTATTTATTTATTGCAAATAAGCTTTTATAGAAATGTTTTGGTTTATTAAGGCATGTGGATTTATGTATTTGCTGTGAAACCGGGTTGGATTTATGGATTGGTGATGTGATATTGGAATAGGAGGGCCACTTACTCCGCGGCAATACATCTCTCAATCTCATCTCTATCTGTCTCTGTAAAAGATTTTTGTATACTTTTAAGAATGTCTAAAACTTATTAAATTGAGTCTTTAAAAAAGTCTCATATTTTGTAGAGCGACAAAGCAGCCTGAGAAGTACTTTTTGATAAAAGTCTTTGATATGGCCATGTATTCTGTTCATGCAAATAATAATGTGTTAAATGATACATATTAAAATGACAATGACAATTTTTTTGACATTTGTGTCTTTTTTGTATCAACTTGTGAAAAGTTAAAACATTTACTTTTTCTAGTTAAACAGATGGAATCTAACTGAGTTCGGGATGTTTAACAAAGTACGTTTGAAAAACCAATTTTAAAATGTAAAAATAGGGGAAATAGTTTGAAAAAGTCTCACTTTTCTTGCCTAAATAATTTGTAGTTTTGAAGAGATGCCAGGAGGAAGAAGAATCAGCCGGGTCATTTCCCCTCCAGTTAAACACAATAATAATTTTATATTTCCGACTTCAGCCACACCCGCTCAGATGGCTGCTGCCACCGAAGAAAGGTCACTAAATTCATAAACTAAAACATTTTAAATGCTTTGAAGCAAGGTTTTTATAACGTCCATAAAATGATAATAAATGCAGGTTGGGTCCGATTCCCGACATGAAGCACATCAAGTTGCCCCCACTGAGACGTGAATCTAAATTATGTTTCGAAGTGATAATCGTCCTTCACGTCATCCTTTTCAACGCTTTGCAGTTTTTACATTTGTACCGCACCGTCTGGTGGCTTCCACAGAGTTTCAATTCCTCAGGAATGGTAGCAAAAAATATTTAAAACTCAATTGACTTTTGCGATAAAATTAAATTCTTTTGTTGAATAGAACTTCCACTTGATAGACGGGAACATAATCGTGTTTGTGTTGGCACTGCTGGCAAGGCGAGTGCCGTACCTCCTGATAAAGTCGGTGATGCCGAGCAACCCCTTGAGTCATACGATCCTGCGGACTGCGATGACTATCACGACCTGCACTTGGCTCGTCCTCACCACGCTTCGTCTCTGGAGTGGATCCAATCTCACCTTCTTTCATTTCATCTACCTCTACGGCCCGTCAGTCCCTTTTTCTAAGTTTTTAAATTCTATTTTTTATTTGATGGTGAAAAGTAATTTAAAAAAGTATATTTTAGGTTCCTCTTGTACTTCCACGTGTACGGGCTGAGTGTGCGAGCCCTGTGGGAGATTGAGGAAATCGACGACCCTCGCTGCGAGACTGCCTACAGTCCGTCGAGTTCCTTTCCAAGATTTCTGTATCATCATATTTGCACGAATGACCCCACCGCTGTGAGGGAAGAGTGCGAAATGCTCAGGAAAGAGTTTAATCGCAGGCTCAAAGGCGTCGTCTGCCAGTCCACTCTTATCGCTTACTACTCTTGCTTCATCCCTTGGTGCTTCGTGCAGGTTTCTTTACACATTTTAATATTTTTATGTAATTTAATTTAGAAAGTAATGCAGTGAATTTGTAAATTAGCCGTACGTAAGCTACGACCTGTGGTGGGTGGTGCAACATTTGATCCTTTCGTGGATGTTCATCTTCGGTTTACTAATCAGCCGCGCCCTTTGCCCTGACTTTAGCGATGGATTGCACAAAGCAGCTAGTCATTTGGGCAGGTGGGCAAGACTGAGACCCACGCACATCCCATCCAACCCGTAAGTTGACAAATTGTCTTGGATGAAAAAGTATATGAAAAATACTAGCTGGGGTAAGCTCTCTTTTGAAAAATACTTCTTAATATTTTTCAGATGGACGGGTGAGTTTCTGTTTGTCCCGGGGGCGATAGTGAAGCACCAAAGAGAGTTGTACAAGGCAGAGGGGATGCTTTGCGTCGCTTCCGAACCTGGAAACAGTGCGCACATTCGCTTTCAGGTGGGATACTTTTTATTACTTGAAATGTGTGATTGTGTTTGAAATAAATAATGTGTGATTGTCTCGAAGAGCAGATGCTGTTCAGTGGGAGTTCATTTTCTCGGTTGCTGCTTGGTTTCCACGTGAGTGTGTTGATGTTGTGTCTGATAATTCTGATCCGGACGATCGAGTGGTACCAACTGATTTCGATCTCTGCCATGATTGTCACTTCCTCGCACACCTTCATCAGGCTGGGCAGGGATTTCCTCGTCGTGTGGAAAATGTACCAGGCTGAAGACATGATTCTCAGACAACACTGCCACCACCTCCACCAACAATGTCAACAGTAGTCACTACTAGATAATTTAAAGTGCACGTAAATGCACCTAAATGTAAATGCAATTAAAATTGATTAAAATAAAGAGTTGTAACATGGATTTTTATTTAAGGATAATTATTGTCATCATCATTATTACACAAAAATTGGAAACTTTTTTTTACAATTTGAAACACTTTGTGTAAAAGTTGTAATTAATTAAATTATTATTAATATTGTTGTGAAGGGTTCAAGGCGATGTCTCCGTCGTCGTGTCAAGTCGTTCACATTCTTGCACCAATTAACGTTATTATCAGAGTCAGCACGATTTGCAGCGTTATTCTTGGGCTCTCCAGTATTCTTCCCCCACCACAATCTTCTTTTATGTCTCTCTCCTATACACAATATTATATTACATTGTAACATTTTAAGACTTAAATATTTCAGCTGTAATTTCATTACGTTAGCGTTGTAATTGATGCATCGCTCAGGTCGCTGACGAAAGAGGTTGAGCCTGGGTGTTCGGCAAACTTGAGCACTTTCTTCGTCCTCCTCGGCCAAACTGGCCCCTTCCGGGAAGTAGTTCACTTCTTTCGCCCTAATATTCGTGCTATTCAGTCCACACCGACATTTCCCATCCGTTACAACCAGAATCAAGTTCGAGTGCGGAATAAAGTGCACGTTGAAGTAACTACAAACAAAAATGTGTAAAATGACTTTTCTCTATACATAATTATAAATTAGTACATAATTAGGGTAATAAAAAGATACCCGTCGCATCCCGAGTGTCCGCATTTAGTGAGAAGCCCGTGATAGCTAAAATTGTAAGTGTTGTAGGAAGCCCCGTAGGTGTAGAGAAAAGTCTCCTTGTCGCAAGGTCGAAGGCGAGTCTTGTTTATTGACGCGAGCTCCAGAAATGGGTGGAGAGTGTCACTCGTTCCCTCGTCTATTAGGTGCATGTACTCGTTGTTCGACGCCACTGCGGACCATTTCTCATTTTAATATGGACCATTTTAATACAGACAAAATCTTTACTTTAATCCAGACAAGGGGAAATAATAAAACTTACTGTCGGCGAGAACGGAAGAGTAGTCTGGGTTAATGAAACTGTGGAGATTTATCTTAAGAGCTAGCCAAGCCAGGTGGCCCAGGAACCACGTAAATAGATTATGTAAATGGTCCAGGGGCTACAAAACACATTTTTAGAAAATAAATATTTTTTCTCCTAAATTGTTAAAATGAATTAATTACCGTTCTGAGGAAATTTCCAAAGTTAGATTTAGAAACGGGTTGAAAGCACACAGCTTGGTAGTCTACAATTCTGACCCGACGGTACACGTCACTATTCACAAGCATTTCCATCACCATTCCATCGACTTCCCCAAAAAAACGACCTACACAACAAATTCACTTAAAATCAGTTCTCCCTGCAATTATTTTCTTAGGTAAACTCACCAGTGTCTTCATGATTTTCGGAGATGAGGATGAACCCATTGTCATCCAGAACGAAGCAATCGTACTCGCCCGACTTGCAAATCTTTTTACAACTTCCGTCCACGTAATTCGAACTCGTCCCTTTGTGCGTCTCCACGCACTAGAAACACGCATTTTTATGTCATTCTCGTTTCAAATATTTTAATTTTAATAAAAACTCACGGAAGAAGTGATTTCAAAGAATCGATTGGCCCATTCCGAATGATTGAACTGAACCCCGACGACGGCCACGGGGGCTTCCAAATTATTTTTTTTGACATAAACGGCCCTCGTGGCCATCACTCTGCTGTCATTCCGTTGACCCGCATCGAAGGGTACTGAGAACACGAATGAGTCTGGGTCCATTTGGTATCTTTCCACTGCCCTTTTGTACCACAATTCTCCCGTCGCTTTGTTGTTCGTTTTTATAAAGTCGCTGCAATGGGGGAAAAGTATACGTTGAATAAATTTATTTTCACATAAAATGTCCATATAATTCGTAAAATGTACTTGTTAGTAGTGTTTTGAAAGTCGATCCATCGCGTGAGTCCACTCCTGGTAGCAATGAAAGCCATCGTCGCTCCGTTCAACTCGATCAGTTTCCTTTATAGAAATAAGAAAAATGCGATTGTTACCATTTGCCTATACACATTTCAATTAGCTTATAAATTCCCAAAGATTGTAATTATAAAGTGTCCATTTCCAGAGTGTGTGTGCAACAATGACGAGTGCAAGATCAAACCAGAAAGAAAGTGATCGGAAACCCAAGGGAGAAAAAAAGTTCCCTTTTGAGTCTCCGATCAACTTTATACATCCCAAACAAATATTAATTATTGTGATTAGGCAAATACCTGGGCATCAGTGCAAACAAAAGTGCAATTGGGCTGTGGCGTGATATTAATTAATACATTTTTTCATGATCAAACTTACCCAACATTATTCAGTGCATTTTTATCAATTTTTTAAAACATTTTGCATGGAAAAAGTTGTTTAAGTTTAAAAAAAACAGCATATAAAAAAGGCGTACTTTTCTCCTAGGTTAATTTTCCAGAGTTTCTTCTCAGTGAATACTTCCGTCACATTCGCATCGAAAACTAAACTTTGGACCAACTCTTTTTCACCTGAAAAATTACAAAATTCATTTATTTTCATAATAATTCATATATTTTAAATGATTTAACTTACAAGAGTAAATATCTCCATCGAGGAACTTGTCTTTGGCCGAGTGTCTCGGTTTAATCCCAACTCCGGTGTTTCTCCAAGCCCAAGACTGCTTCGCCTTTCTGATTTTCTCCAGGAAGTGAAGCAACAAGTCTTCTTTCGATTGGTTTGTATTTCCACCTCTGACATACTCGCAATAAGTCCAGTCTGGATTAATTGTCCATTTTCTTGGCTCATTTGGCTGGTTGAAAAAGTTTGAGACGTTTTCTCCTTTGTCGAGGTCGCGACGAAGTTCCATTTCTCCTACGAATCGGTGCATATTTGAGGGCACGGATAAACCCAACGTGTACGGCGTCATCTTCACTTTACTGTACTCGTATTTCTGCTTTCTTATCGTTACTCGTTTCTATTTAAAAAAATTATTTTAAAGTTATTTTATACTGGATTAATTCATCAATATGATAAATTTTATTTTAAACGTACGAAATCATCTTGGTGGACACGAATTCTCATGGTTCTGTACCCTCGGTCCAATTCTATCATTTCCTGTCGCATCTGAAGACATTTCATTTTAGCATTAGTAATATAATTCTATTTTGCTATGTAAATTGTTAATATGTGGTAAAATACCTCAAGAAGAACGGAGTCATTATTTTTCAGGGTGTTATCATTATCGACCAATTCGACCTCGGCAAAGTCCACAGTATTGTAATTAGGTTTGAGAAGTTCCTGTCTAAAGACGGGTCTCCATTCCGGGTGGAACACGATGAAACCATTATTATTTGTCATGTACGCATATCCATTCACTCCCAGTTTAAAAGGGGATGCAATTTTTTGAAGTTCTTTTATCGCAATGTCCGTCCCTGCCACCCCAAGCAGGATTGCAATACGGTCCTTTTTTACATTAAAAAAACATTTTTTAAAAATCTACTCAAAAAAGGGACTAATTATTTTGAGACATACCCCATCGGCAGTAGCATTTCTCAAGTCAAAAACGGGTATGGAAGCACTGACAACGAATTTAAAGTCTTTCTTTGACTGTTGCATCGTCGCATCCGCAGCTGCCTATTAAATTGTATGCAATGTTTAATGTTTTTTAAACCAAAAGCAGATTGTTATAAAAAAATTGTGTCAATTTAGTATATCCAGCAGACAAAGACAATAAATAAGGCAAACGCGCGCAAAAAATTCATTAATTAATAACGTTAGTTTTGTTTGACATTTTTGAATACGGAAGTGTAAGCGTTTTGTTTTGAAGCATTAGTTTTGTTAGGATTTACCTTGCTAG
This sequence comes from Isotoma anglicana, assembly GCA_034694685.1. Taxonomy (NCBI): domain Eukaryota; kingdom Metazoa; phylum Arthropoda; class Collembola; order Entomobryomorpha; family Isotomidae; genus Isotoma; species Isotoma anglicana. Next base: position 7,322 of record JAQFYJ010000365.1, on the reverse strand, counting down.
AAACATTATCATGCAGCAGCTTGGTCAAACGATCTTTTAATTTCTTGGCACTGATTGCTTGGGCGACTGGTTGCTCGCTATCAGACTAACAATAATAAAATATGTCGTTTTCTTTTTTGTCTACATTTTTTGTTCATGCGTGAATTTTATAGAAAGAGAGAGAGAGAGAGAGAGAGAAAAAGTAATAAGAAAAAAAAAAGAAAGTACAGGTTTTTTAAAGAGTTTTTTAACGAAATTCCCCTCGTCATCATATTCATCGTCCAAGAAAGTGTTGATTTTTGAAATTTCAGTCTCAAGGTCCATATGATCTTCTTCAACGAAAAATACACCGTCCGAATGTTGACGCAGAAATTCCTTATATTTCCCTGACCTTCTGTACTGACGGCGAGAATTATGGTTTTGCCATGACCAGTCTGTCTCGTACACTTCCTAAAGTTTAATCGAGTTTCACTCACTTTTTTTACCATAAGACTCCTTTCTTTTTAAAACATAAAATTAAATGAACCTAGTTTTTTCTAAACTAATAAAAGTCTTTCTCTCTGAATAATACACTCCTAAAAGATAAAGTTTGATTTCGAGCTACTCTCACCCTGAATTAATTATGCCATTGTGTAATACACTTTGATAAGTACTTTGATAAGGGTAATAAAATCCAACAAAAGGTGGTGGTGGGTGGGGGGAAGAAAGTTATGGATAACCAATGCACGCAGCATGTTAATATTATTTGCTTGGATAATCCGCAGCATAGGGAATTAATGATTATGCTTTTGTTTCACAAAGGACGACAATAAAAAGCGATTAAAAATGTGGAGAAAATGGATTAATAAAAAGGCTCACCGCACAACGGCTGTAAAAAACGCTAGTAATTATAACTACTACCTTTGATTTAAATCTAAGCAGCCAGTAAGTTCTGCGTCTACGTTTTGGGCTTGCCTAAACACAAGTTCAACAATTCAACAAAATAATAATAAGAAGAAATTATATTTAAATGAATCATAACTTTTTTTGTGTCTCAATTATTTTTAGCCCCTACGGAAAGCAAAAATACGAATACAAATTTATAATTGTTATTTTTTATATCTACTTTTTCTTGTAAAAAAAATCTGCTCAGCTAAAATTATTGTTGAATAAAAAAAGTATTAAATTATGACTTCACGAGAATTTTTATTTGGCCAACAAAAGCTCTTTTTAAGGAAAAAGTGTTAGTTTTTACGGCAATGTCAGCGTAGACGTTGGTCCATGTCACTTCGTGGTGTTGATGCATCACCATCGGACGTGACATCACAGGGATGTATTTTAGCACTTGCTCCTGCACTTCACTCAGCGTTGACACGTGCGTGTAGTAACCTTTTGCATGTAAAACTCAATTTCAATTTCATTTCAATTTCATATACAAAAAAAGGGACTAACCATTGTTGGCACAAGCCATGTACATGACTTCTCGTTTATCAGTGACGTCTCTTCCTATAAGATATGTAAACACCCGGGCCATGTGCATCGGGTTTTGCCTAACTCTAAATATTTCTTCGTAGGGATATGGCGCACCGTCCGTTATGATCATTATTGCTTGATTACAATGACTACTTTCATTGTCCGCGAATTGCTGTAACGAAATCGCACAATTATTTCCATGTTCGCCTTTTAGGTTTTCTAAGTCTTATTTTTTTACCTTTTCTAAAATGTCGAAAGCAGTGTTTAAAGCTGCGGAGAAATTAGCCACACCGGCCGTGTGATCTTGGTCAAGTCCATCCTTTAATTCTCGAATATTTTCCAAGTTTGCCTTTTTTTACAGTAAAAAAGAATTTCAGTTATATTTTATCTGTGAGTTTTTCCAGAAGTGTTAAACTTGAAAAGTCGCATGGGTTTTAAAATACGAGAAAGAAAAGAAGTCACCTGAATGAGTCTATCTTTGTAGCAAGGAACCAAGGGCGTACATTCTTCGGAAAAGTTGTAGACATTTACAAAGTCGTTTTCAGTCAAAGTGTCCATAATGGTGCTAACTACATGTTTGGCAATTTCTCGTCTGAGTCCAGTCATCGAGCCGGAAATATCTTGAAGGATTATCACGTTTTTAGGACTGTTCGCCGCTGTCACAAACCACCGTCGAGTTCTGCAGTCGTAAAGGTCCGGGTTTTGTCTGTCCCGATTCTCATTTGGCCATTTCATCGCTGTCCATTACAAACACTTTCAGTTATTCATTCATTCCAGTAAAATAAAATGTAATTCGTGTGTGTATTATGTGGACCTGGGTACTGCCTGAGGAATCCAGTGGAGCTCCCAAAGTACTGCCAAGAAAGCGTTGGATTCGTGAGATAATTTGAGATAAAAACGCTGTCCATGTTTGAAGACCATCCGATCGACTCTAGCAGATCTTCCTCTTCAAAAGAAAAGTTCTATTTAATGGACAATATTCTCAAAATAATAATTAATAATTATGATGATAAATTACTTTTCTCGTAGATGCTGGTTGGGACATGAACGGCACTGAAGCTGGTGTTGACCTGTGTGTTAAAGTGATGATCGTAAGTCAGTTTAATTTCATGAAGTAATTCCCCCGGGTCCGGTTTCCCATCTTCAGGGTTCAGTTTTTTGGCATTGAAATACGTCTCTGGGGGTCCAGGTCTGGAATCTTGTGGCATCTCGTAATACTCTAGCGCTTTCTCCTCCGCCCACAGCATGATTTTCTACACAACAAAAATACCACTTTTTCACTCTATATCAAACTATGAATTGTAAAAACTGGATATGTGTACCCTAATAGCTTCTATTCTCTCTTTCAGTGCAATGTTCATCTCATTGGTCATTTCAACTATGAGTTTGTCCAGCTCTATTTTTCTTACGTCGGAATTTACGCTGGTTTGGAAGCGCTGCAAAACACAATCATTATTTTTAAATCAATATTATTTTATTATGTGACATGACAAAAATGTATTTACCCCTTGCAACTCATTATATTTGGTGACGGACCGACCAAACTCGAACAGCGGTCCACCAAATTTTGATGCCCAATTTTCTAATCTGTTTTAAAAAGAAATGAATAATAGAAGATAATAACAGGTGGAGAAAGTGTATATTTTATTTTGTTACATTTGTTTGGAGATGCCCTTATCCTGTTGAATTTCACATTTGGTACTGATTATTGTCAAAAGTAAAATAAAGACTGCAGCGTGCCTATGCGAAGGCACTGTGAGCAGTTTGATATCTTTTAATTTATTCCACGACATAATTATTATTGTACTTTATATCTACTACCACATTTTGATATTTTAGTAATGATTATTAATCGGAAGACGATGAATTTTTATTTTGTTCTCAGGGAAAGTTACGTTTTTTTGTACATCGAATTTGATAAGCCGTATAGAGAGAGAAAAAAACTTTCCCCGGATGTACTTCTCTGTAGTGAAAGCAGTAGGTATAATATAAGTAGATAGGGTCTTCTGGTGGCACAATAGTGGTTGTATTGGGTAGTATCGGGCGTGGGTACTCTCTCTCTCTCTCTCTGTCTTATTTTAACAAGTTCAACGTGTTCATTGGAGGGGCGCAGGTCGTCGTACAAATACTGATTTTCGTCTATATACACTTTCACCACATCTCGCTCTCTTCTCACGATCAATACCAAATTATACAGGGTGGGACAGTTCTATGTATCGGCAGCTCATTTTTAAGTATCATTATTGTTCCATTTTCTGTCATTTTTCATAGTCATTTTCAGGAAGGTTGAAGAGAAAATAAATCATTAAAACAGATTTGTGAAAGATGTTTCTGAAATCTCAAAAGTACGTCCTTGAAATTTGTACTTTCCATAAAATTAAGCAAAAGCAAAGTTAATTTGCATAAACCTAAATGCAAAAATAGTATCATTAGGAAGGCAGTAAGGAAGAGATAATTGGAGCAGTCTGTAATTGCGAGTGTAAGTCTACCCGGGTATTTTACATTTTAGCCCGAGCCCAGGCGGCACCCACCGACTCACCGTGTGCCACACGACCATATCATTAAAGTAAAAAAAAGTAACGAAAATAATACTATCATCATGAAGATACTCGAACGATGTCCCCAGCATACAAAGAGATAATAAACAATTTCTCGGGGTTTTCGGGTAACAAAAAGGCACACAATGCTTTCTTTTTAATCGTCTCTCTCTCTCTCTCTATAAGTAGTTTCAGTTAAAAAAAACTTTTTGCTCAGATTTCTCTCTCTGTCAATACCATTTCTTGTGTACAAACCCATCTTATTTGAACAATCTCTCTCTGTTGTTGTAATACAAATTCTTAGACAAAATGTTGCAGACACTTTTCTAAAGTTTTATTGCGTCTGTATTTTGTAATATTTGCTTCATTAACTCTCAGTCTGCCCTGCTGTTGTGTACTTTCTCATGATGAGCCAAATAATTCATCCACTTCTTTTTTGTCTTAATTTTATGGGTTCATATTTTGGAAAAAACATTTTTTTGTGGGTGGTAATCTGGTAATATATACAAAGTTAAGAGTATCCTTTATGTATCCTTTTTTTTGTGAATAAAAATGCATGGAAAAATTAGAAATTAAAAAATTTCCAAACTTGAAATGTCTTAATTAATTCTTGTCCTTAAAGTTGAATGAAATAGTTGAAAATGACCTAAGGACATGTTGCATAGTAGAGTTCGACGAGGATGCATTTTTGGCACCCGGATTCCTTGCTAAATATCCTCATGTTCTGAATCAGCCTATTTAAAATCATTGTCCTCTCTCTATCTACTTGCATCTACTTATACTATACAAACAGCATTAGTCTAAAACATTCCCAGCGTACACGAACATTCCGCATTCCACGTTGTTACGTTGAATAAAGAATTTAAAAAAGGAAAAATCTTGTATTCGTACACACTAAAGTATATAGTGATTCAGAATAAATTCCGAGCACTCACACATACTATTTCTCTCTCGAACCCATATACACATATTATGTCTTAAAGTATGTGGAATTCCAGCAAGGTTGCTTCGTAAATTCCTCCATCTAAAAAAAACGATTAAAAAATCATGAAATGAAATGTTATCAAAAATGTATTTAAAAAAGCATTTGTTGTTTAAATTTTTAGAATGAAAAATGTAATTATGAAAGGGTGTATGATACGGCCCTGTGGTTGGTATATTGAATAGATCCAGTTCCACCATTTCACACCATTGGAAGAAGCATTTTTGAGAAATAAAATACATAATATAGGATGATATAGAGAGAGGAGGGTTGCAGTAGGAAGAAGGATTATGATTATTTTATGGATGTGTATTTGTGAGTGTATAGGAATTCCAGTTGGAGAAACGAGACAAAAGATCTTACTTTTAGTTTAGAGATACCACAAATTACCCTCTGTTGTGCGTCTTGCTTGATTCCTCCATGCCAAATATAATCTGATTAATAATAAAATATGATTTTTCATTCATGTTTCTTGGTTTAGAAATAAATTGCATATTATGCAGAGAGGTCATTCATCAAAATCATAAATTATAATAGTGTACTATAGGATAGAAGATAGATTATAGAGACTTTTAGTGAATGAATCGTCGTCCTCTGCTTCGTGTTTAATCTGCTGTGATCCACCGAGGTGAGCTCATTTTCATAAAATGATAACACTTTTTTTTTCTTTCTTAATAAGACAGCAGGAAGTGTCCATTCAGATTTATATTACTGCCGACGCGTCTCTCTCATTAATAATTGAGAGATATAATAACTCGAGAACATTTTAGATTTTGTTTCGCTCCTGATATTGACATAAGAACAGTTTTTATAAAATTGTATTTTTTACAGAGTTGTAAAAAAGATGGAAGAAGTGGAATCTCCGTTGGATATTTTATCGCGTGCTGCGGGGATGGTGAGCAACGCGTCCTCGTCCTCGTCCAGCGGCGGCGGAAGTAGCAGCACGGAAATGAGACTGATGAAACGTAAAATAGAAGAAGACAGTTTGATCACAATGGAATCCTCAAACAGTTTGATCCTCAAGAAAGCCCTCGTCCATCTACCACCACCACCACCTAATAATAATATTATGCCTTTCTATAATAGTAAAATAGTGGGGGTAGACGCTTTCGTGGACAATGACCAACCTTTGGACATGACTTGCAAAAAGAAACAACGGTCTTCTTCACCCGAAGAATCCAGAAAATGTGGCCAAGAGATTGAGCGCAAGAATGGGGGCTTATTTGTTCCACTCCTTGAGGAGCATTTCAACGGGATGTGCGTCTCATTTCCAGAATATTTTTTATTGAGTATAGATATGAGTATAATATATATGAGTGAATGATGTGTGTGTTATTTTGCAGAAAAGAGAAGAGTGTATTATTGAACAGTACGACGACATCAGAGGACAATGGATCAGACCCCTCGCGTCCCCGTCCCAGTGTAATCTACTACGCGACCCAGCCACCCCCACTGGCACCCCTCCTAAAACCTCCCCCCACAACAGGAGGTGACACCCCCCCACCACCGCCGACACTGCCAATAATAGGAGGGGGTGTGATAGGAAAGTATCGGAGGAGATGTCGAGACGTTTCTAACAATTCCACATCGTCCACAGACTCGGACGCACCCCCACCGGCACCCCCACGGCGGAAACTTTTGAAGAGGAAGAGGAAGCGCCAGCAAATTGGTGGTGATGATTTAGTGTTGGAGAAGAGTGGGAGGAGGGTGGTGGTCATCACGAGCAAGGTGGACGACATTGACGAACATTTCCGACGCTCTCTGGGGGATCGGTATCAAGAGATTAACACGGAGCCTCTCATCATTGTGCCTAAACCTAATAATTCTCTTCTGAGTGTAAAAAGCAATCAGCAGCGTGGAGACGAGGACAAGATTGACCAACCTCTTTCTGGTACTTTCTACTAAAAGACTAATAAGAATTTTTATATTTTGAAATGTACTTAAAAGTGTAATTTTTTGATAGTGGATGACCATTTTGCGAAGGCGCTAGGGACGGAGACGTGGTCGCGGATCAACAAACCGAATGAAGTAACGAAATCGGAAGAAAGTGAGAAAATAAGTATTATTAAGAAGAGTAGTAGTAGCAGTACAACGGGGGGTGGTTCTCCCCCCACCAGCTAATCACTTTATTATTTTTTCTTATTATCCTTGTGAATAAACTATATTCTATAACTATATATAATATATATTCTTATCCAGCAGACATGTTTTACTTATTTGTGGGAAAATTACTTTTGCATGAAATTGCATAATATATGAACAAGTTTAATAATAATAGGAGAAAGTTAAGACAAAGTGAAAATGTTAGTTCGGAAAATTGAAAAAATAAAAGCCAATTTGTAAAAGTGAAAAGGTCCGTAATACAAAACATA
>JAQFYJ010000364.1:0-14186 GCA_034694685.1 Isotoma anglicana | reverse complement strand
TCTTAATCCCGATTTATAAAAAAAATAATCTTAATCCTTAATCCTTAATCCAATTTTGTGGGATTACCCAGCTCTGACACTTACACATAATTACAAAGTTGTAACCAGAAAGAAAAATATTGTTGACGACGAATTTCACCGGTACTTGGACAACAAACTCAAAGGTTGGAACAAGAGACCGAGTTGGTAGTAGGTGAGTTATAAATAAAGCTATTTTCAATGTCATTGTCATACCGTATTTTTTGGACTTGCAATTAAACTTTTGCCGATTTCCTGCAATGCTAAATTTCAAAACATTAAGGTTCCTGACTTCAAAATTTTGAATTTCAAAAAGGGTAATGCACCGCAAGTTGTCTTTTGTGTGTACGTTAAACTTGGCTCAGCTTAGAAGTTGACTGTGGCCGGAATATGGAATCTCTTTCAATTCATGTTTCACTGACTTATTGAGCGACAGTCGACATGGATGAATTGGCGGAATGGCTTTTTATCTGATTGTGACCTTCCATATCATATCATTGTATATGTCCAATTTCAACTTGCATATCTCGTATAAAACAGCTGTTTAGATAAATCAAATTTGTGAGTTAGATGATCTTCGACGATCTGCGGTCTTTTTGGGAATAAAAGTTTCCAATCTCACTTCACACTTTGATAAGACAACAAACGCCAAAGTGTCTAACATTAAAAATAAGAAACCCGTAGTTGTATACCCTGAGTTTGCGATACAAAAAACGGTTGAGGATTTTTGTAAACAAAACATTGCATTTTTAAGGTCGAAAATTGATTATTTTATAGACTGAATTAATAGCTTCAGTTTGAAGTCCAACATTCCTCTTTTTATGAAGATGTTTTGAACCTTTTCCAAATTATCTAAGACATTGTTGCATTTTGTACACTAATATAAAATGTAATGTCTAGTCTAACAGCCTTTTCTTTAAAAGTTAACAAAAAACGATAAGACATTTACAGGATGAAATTGGATCCTGAATCACAAGAAGTGTCGTCTCTTTGGACCCGTTTCAAGAATTCAATCGCCTCTCAGTGAATTAAATTAAAGTGTTAAATCTATTTAATTACTTATCCAAACCAATTAATGTTAACTTAGCGCGGTTGACAAAAGCCGAAATCAATACGATCAGTCGTTGCGAAAACACAACAGCGCAAAAGAAGAAATAGAAAGTGAAAATTTTTGGATAATTTAAAACGTTTCGTTCCAGACAGCAATTCCTGTAATCCTGTATATCGAGTTGATTCCTGTTCCCCGGTCCCTAAAAGTATCTAACAATTTTTGTCATTTACTGTTTTGTTGTGTGTTTAAACATTGACGAAAGATTCTACGAGTTACGTGTGGAGTGGAGTTGCCCCATTAGTCTGAATGAAATAAGATTAAGGGGATGCGATATACTTTTGTGTTAAAGTATTAAAGCATTACCTCAAAGGTCAGCAAAGGAAGGCATCGTGTCAAATGTCTTTTCTCATTTTAAATCGTTCTTTACTTTTTATTGCTTTTAGATGTCAAGAAAAAAACCGCTTCTTCAACTTGGTGCATCCTTAGCATCCGGAAAAAAACTGTTAAATGTGGAGGTTCCTGAAAAATTTGCATCGGCTGTATCCAAAGATACAAATACATCCAATGGACTTCCCGAAATCTTCTGAATTAAATGGTTTGTCTAAATTGTTCTTTTTTAGTTTTTTTCTTCATTATTCTTTCTTTTTCCGATTTATCTTTCACAACATCCGGAAGAATCGGGCAACCTTGCTTTGAGGGTTCTCTGATTACAACTGTTGTAAACTTTGGTAGGAGATAGACCCCTCAGAACCTTAATGCTTTTTAAAAACTGCTCTGGTCAAGGGCCAAGGGGTGTATTCTTAGGCAAGGGGAAATGTATTTTGAAGTTGTTTTTCTTCTTACGACTTCGTTACGACTTTGTTTGTTCGTGTTTTTCTTCGTTAGGTATCAAGAAAAAACCTACAACTGACGTTGTACATCTACCAAAAAGAACAGGGCCTGTGCAAAATACATGGATTCAAAATACAAATACTTTTTTAAAAAGTTCCAATTACTAAATAAAAAATACAATTTCTTAAAATCCTCAAAAATATAAATACGAAAAACAGGTATTTTGTATTTTGAAAATACAAAATACAAAAGTAACCCAATCCAACGACTTTTAAATTCCATACAATATTTTGTTATTTGTGTAAAAATTTTTAAAAACCATAAAAAATGTGATAAAATTACATAATTTTTCAAAAATCGAAATTTATAACTTGTTGAATGAGAATTTTGAAAAACTTCAAACAAAACTCTCATGTTTTAACTCTTTTTTTGCTAAGTATTTTGTATTTTGGAAAAGTATTTGAAATACATTTTGCTTTCAGGGCATGCTAAATATTTTCTGTATTTTTATCTGAAAATACAAACCACATTATACTTTCCGTATAAATGTTAAAATACAAGGTACATGAATGAACTTTAAATACATATTTTAAATACACATTTTTTTAAATACAGATATGTAATTTAAATACGTACGTATTTAAACTACCATGTTTTTTGCACAGTCCTGAAAAATAAGTACAAAAAAAAGTGCTGGGATTGGACGACGGCGACGACCACGACGACCACGTCGAAATTATTTATTAGTAAATTAAAGACCGTGTGCATGTTTAATGTAATTTGAATGTGAATTTAAGATACACAGTTATCTGGCTCGGGTTATGCGAATTTGCACTGGATGAGGTTTTTCTCTCATTTTAATTCGTTCCTTACTTTCTTTTATTTTTAGATATCAAGAAAAAGCCCCTTCGTTAAGTGGGAGCGTTCGTGACACAAACTGTTGAGAAGCGCAGAAGAAAGTGGTGGCGGTTCCTGAAAAACTTGCATCGATCTCCTACAACCAAAGATAAACATTCAGTGGATTTCTCCAGATATTCTGAATTAAAAGGTTCGTCTAAATGGTTGTTTTTTACTGTTATACTTTCTTTATTACTTTATTAAGGAAAACTTCATTTCCCCGGTATTTCTTCCAAAACACCTGGTGGAATCGGATAACCTTGCCTGGCATCTACAAAGTTCCCCGATTGAAATTTTTTTGAACTTGGTCGGAGAAAGGCTCCAAAGGACCTAATGTTTTTTTTAAAACTGCTATGGTCAAAGGCTATATTTCGAAATGTATTTTAAAGTTCTTTTTCATTCTTAGTTATCAAACAAATCTCTATCTGTCGGCGGCAGCGGCTGGTATTTTTCACCAACATCGACTGACTAAACAGCTCAGCCGAATCGGCTCTCACCTCTAACAGACACCATTAACATTAACGTGGCGATGCTTTATAAATGATTGCATTTGGGGAGTAGAAGAAAAGGGTTGTTGAAGCTCTTGGACTTCAGCCTAATATATACAAGGTGTTACATAAATATCGGGTACTCCCCATAGTAACTTCCCTATCTCTTGAGGTAGGTCGATTAACACTGTATCCCATGTTAATGTCCATATACCCGATCCTTATGAAACGCCCTGTATATAAGGATTCACCAGTTTTATCGTCTGTACTTCCGATTGGCAAACCTATTGAGGATGACGATTTTTTTATTTTAATTTTTTATGGTGCCCGTCTTTTGAAAGGCTGTTCAAAAATTATTTGGTATGCAATCCATCAGAGATTGAGGTCAAATGTTTCAAAAGCTATCGCTACTTGATTACACCGTTTACAATGGTTTCGAATAAATGGTCCGGCCACGAAGCGGATTTCCGTCCGTCATGAGAATTACGAAAAAAGGGCTTCAGCCTAAAAACAAAACATCTTCTGAATCTTCTGAATTAAAAGGTTCATCTGAATTGTTATTTTTACTCTTCAACTGGGGCTGAATGTAAATTTGATGCATGTACTAACTCTAACACAAAAGTATGTTGTCTTATTGAAAAAGTCTTTAAAAGTCTAGTCTTGGAAAAATAATATTTTTATGCTCTACATGTTTGACTTTTCTTTTTCGTGACAGAAGAAGAACAACGAAAGCGATAAAAAATGTATTAGTCTCAGCTTTCCAGCTTCATACATTATCATTCGTAAGATTTTTGCATGATCGGAATATTCAGTTTTTTTCTTTTTTACATTGAAAGAATTTCACTTGAATACAAACATCGAATGCATATCTTGGCAAGTACCACCAAGTACTATTTGCTCTATGTATCTGCCACTGTCTTGCAAATCAATAAATTGATTGATGGCAGATTCTGCTATCATTGAATTTATTGATTTGCAAGACAGTGGTTAATAATTCATAAATGTCAACCTTTTAAGTTTTAAAATGTTTGCCTTTTAGAACGGCGAATTATTATTATGAATTCGTACTTAATATTAGTTAACGTCACAGGATATTGTTTTTTAGAATTTTTTAAATAAAATTATTGCTGCTGTAATTATTAACAAAATCGAGAAATACTATAATCTAATAGAAGTATACAGTACAAAAACTAGAATTCTTCCGTCAAAATTATTGATAAATGATGCTAAGTAATGTATACAGGATAACAGTATACCAAAAAGAGTACAAGGAAAACATTGAAATATCCATGACAACTATGCTAAGGTGCAGCATTGGAGTCATGGATATTTCAATGCTTTCCTTGTAAAGCTCATTTTGGGCCACCCTGTATATATAAATTATGTGTCATTAGCCAATAAGCAATTGAGATGAGTTAGTGATACATAGTTAACTTTTAATATTAAATGCAAATAATGTTTAATATTTCAGTTGACGTTCCAAATTCGCGATCAATTTATGTTTTTTGTCGAACTTTTCAATGTAGTTAACAAATGTCAATGTTCTAGTGTGCTTCGTAAAATTTTTGTAGCTAAAATAAGATGAAAAATTAAAATTAAAATTTTAACATTTAAACATTTGGAATTATGTAAACATTGTTAGCTCAATTATTTATTCATCTCCGAATATTCTGACTTTACCAAATAAAAGAAAAAGATTCACAATTTTCAAAAAATTCACAAATTTGATCAATGAATTAAAAATTTGTGGGCTAACACGAAGATGAATAACATGTGCCCGTATTTCATAAGATGAAGGGTAAAAGTAATCGTTGAAATAAACTTTGAAATCAATTTGTCTCAAAAACCAATAAAACTTAAATATATATATAATATATTATTATACATAAAACAAATATGTAACCGTTTGTTTAAAAAACATTTTATTAACACAAAATATATTTAAACTTTTTTCTGCACGAATCTACTCAAATAGGTTGAATCATGTATATTTTGCCCAAAACAAAAATTATTGTCTCCAATCATTTATACAACTATACTTTTATTAACTATGCGTGTTAAAAATTGTATCCCTAACTTAAATCTGACAAATATACAGCTGACTAATTGAATATAACGAATAAGAGCCATCATGCTTTACACTACACTTATCAAAAACTCAACAAAAATGAGCATAGCAAATTTGCAATCATAACGTGAGGCAACATTTATCTCCGTTGATAAACTGATAAAAGTTAATTGTATAGATAAGCGAGCATTTCCACTGCCAAATTATTAACTCATAATATCGATCCTAAACATATTTCTCTTCTTGCACCAAACTAAAAATTTCACTATTAATTTATATTAAATTCAGAATGGAATAAAAATCTGTACAGGTTTTTAATTAAAATGGTCATAATTTCTTGAAATTGAATAATCTTGCAAAGTTTTTTTGTTTTCGCAAACTGGGCGTGCCCATGTCATCCATTCGAAGGGGAAAATATTTTGGGCAGCTGTACATCGTTTAATTAGTTGTGACTTACAATTAGTGTTTCTAAACAATGGCAGTGGAATGGACTGCAATTTGCATTGCAATCCTTGTCTGTCTTCTTATCATCCTGGTCAAATTTCTTGTATGTGTTTTTACCATATCTTTAAAGTTAACAATTAATCAAGTTTTGTTACAATTAAAGAATGAGTTTTCTAAACATTGTTTCGTACGTTTGTGAAACTAATTTGCATATGTATGTAAGAGTAATAAACGGTCTTCTATTTTTTAAAAATCGATCATCTAATCCCCAAATTAAATGATTAAGTGTTTCAATGCTGAAGAAAATTTGTAGAGCATTTCGTAAATAATTTTACATTTTACCAACATGAATGTATTTTAATGGTTATTTCCTAGTTTAGTTTTTAAAGAAAGTGGAGTTTTTAAATGATTAAATTTTTAGCTGACTACAAATTCTTTTGAGTTATTACTGTAAAAAATGTCTTTACGTAAGCTGATTGCTACAATAAAAAGACTTCACGCTTAAAACGAACCTCTTCAGGAAATTGGCAATTTTATTTTATATTTACCATCCGGTCAAGTAGAAATTGTTATAAAACTCATTTGATAATTTGTTTAGCTATGGAACTGTATAAAAGAACGAAGGGTAAGTGAAGATGGCCGTCCAATTTTGTCTACAAGAAGGGACATTTTTTGGCAAGGTAAACATTTCTTTGATTTTTTATATACATTTTACAATTTTCATTTTACAGTAATAATATTTACAGTAATCAAACTACATTTTTCAAATCTGTTAAAATTATCAAAAGTAATCTGTTGAAACTATCAAAAGTAATCAAGAACTAATTTTTTCTTTACCACAGAATACGACCGGATGCGCAGAGAAAGATTGCGAAACGCAGTACCACCTCCAGATTTCGACGAAGCCCTTAGAACTTCAAGGCCTATTTCTTACATCGAAATAGACGAAGAAGCTCCTCCACCTTCTTATGAAGACTTCCTTAAACGTTATTCTCCTTCTACGACACCCACCACAATCATCGACCCTTTGCCTGTACCTTCTTTTGAGGATAACTTTGTTGATATACCAATAACCCCCATACCTGAAGAAGATTATCAAGATCAAATAGTTCAGCCTTTGTCTTCAATAACACTTGAGAACGTTCATCCAGGCCCTTTTACATCTTATGTTTAACCCATAATTTTAATTAGGGATAAGTTATAGTATTCAATTTAAGACTGATTGGAGGTATTTTGAGTATCTTTGTTAATGTTTTCAATTAATTATTTAATACCCAAGGAAACCTAATAGCCCAATAGGACAGATACATTAAAGTCAATCAATCAAAATGTTAAATACCTTTTATGGTCTGAATGTATTTTAAATGAATTTCAAAAAGAGGGAAATCCCGCACTAAGATGACTTTACAGCTACGAGTGTGAACAAGCTGAACGAATGATTAAAATATGCAAACTATGATTTTCGGAAATATCAGAAGTGATTAACAAAACAGATCATCTAAATATATTTCAATTACTTTTTTGTATCAGTCTTTCACATAAAATATTCATTGTTTGTAATAAAAAATATAATTATCATAGTGTAAATGATTGTTTAGCAATATATGCACATTGTGATATATAAGCATTACGGATATGTAGTTGTTTGGCTGAAATTTAGCTCATTCTGTTTAATATTCAAAAATGCTTTCTTCTAAAAATCGATTCAAGTTTGGATAGTAAGACATTCAAAGCAACTAATCAATACCATGTATCATACTACCAGGAATTGTACATTCGTTACTCGTTTATCTATACGGTTTTGATTTGGACAGACAATTGACGACAACGACGTTTTAATCAAACAGATATCCGTTAAAAAATGTTGCTTAAAATTATTACAATCATTTTAATTATTTTAGTCCTCGAAAGTATGAATTTTCCATTATTGATTAGATTTTAGGCCTATTAAAATCGATAATTGCCATTATACATTCATTAAAATATTGACGGTTTATGTAATTTAAAATTTTCCAATGTAGATTGGTTTGGATGGAAATATATTTTTCTGCCGTTGTATTATGCCAGAAAAAAATGTTTTTCATATTCTGTAATACAAATACAACATACTTTTCATTCCTTGTTTGGTTTGGTTTGAGCTAAAAATTTCACGTGGAATTACATAATTTAAGCAGGAATCTGAGCTGTTTTATACTCGCCGAGTGAAAATAACGAACTGCATTGTTAATATTTAACTATGTTTTATAGTTTGTGTTTTCAGTCTATCCTTCAAGAAAATGCAATACATACACCGATTTGAAAATATCTTACTTATTTATCGCTGCCAAGGGTCAAGTAAGTTATTGCAAAAAAGATTCCACATTTACACTTATAAGAATTGAACATAAATTAATTTTCAATAATATATTTTTTTAACATTTTTGAGTTAAATATATTAAAATTCAGAGTAGACTGTTCCAGACCAGAAAATCTTCCATTATAAAGACAACATCTGAATAATCATTGGATATAAGATAATATGGTATTCATGATTTATTATGAGCAAAGATGATTAAACTTTTTTAACACATCTTTTGGAAATTATGAATATATGCTATTTATACCATGAAAGCATATTATATTTTATTGGCTCATATAGGAAGTAAAAATGGTATGGAACAAAAATGAACAAAACATGTTTGGCGAGCCACTTCTTATTACAACAATTTTCTTAAATATTAAAAGTTCGTATAGAAGGTAAATCCAATAAGCCAGTGGATTGTAATGGTAACAATGAATATTTAATGTCAAAAAATATATTATATAAAACAAAAATACACTTTTGACTTCAACTTGCTTACATTTAGTCATAAGATTAACTTGGTATCTTATATAGTTTCTAAATTCACTTGCTTAGTCTAGCTTAGTATATTTAGAGAACGGCTGCATAGTCGCGCTTTGACTTTGCCAGAGTGGAGCGAGAGCCAAACTTGTAGCGCTCTGGACTTAGGTAATATGATTTGTGTATCATCAACTGCGATGTAAAATAAATTAGAGTGAATGAGAGATTTTATTTATTATTTATTTTTATTATTGAAACTAAAAAATAAGGTTAGTAACCAAGTTTATCAAATTTTCATAATTTTTTTCTTAGGTGAGGCAATTTTTGTTCTTGTGAGCATTGCAGGAGAGATGGATAATTATTGTGTACCCTTCGTAGTTTTTGACCCCTTGTCAACACTCAATTCAACCTTTGCAAAAGCCGCAAAACAACCTTTGTATTTCTGTGATTCTTCCCCAATTTCAATATTTTAGTCTCCAACAAACTTTGCAGAATTTTTCTCTGCTCATCGTAATTTCTCTGAATATTTCTAGCCTCACAAAGATACTGAAAAGCCTTTTCATATTTCCCATCGACTCGCGAACGTAGAACTTGTTCACAGAGTTGGATGCAACTCTTTCTTTCTATATTTCTACGATAGTACAACTTCCTTGCAATTGCCAGTTTAAGTTTAACTGTGAGTTCATGACCCCCTCCCAAATTAGCCTCATAAATTGCTAAAATCTCTTGTAGCCCTCTCAGTGAGAAATCATTTATATTTGTTTTAAATACCTCTCCACCCAAATCTCTCACAAACTCGTCCACAGTGATCACATCGAAATTAGTCAGTTTTATTCTCAGCTCTATTATTTTACACTTGCGACGAACTTTAAAGAAGTAGTCTGAATTTATTCCCTTATCACCTACTTTCATGAACAATCCGAGTGCCTTTTTATAGTCACCTTTCAAGTCAAACCAAAGTGCTTTTAGCGCCATCCATTCTACTGAATTATTGGGATAAGTTTTACCAAAATTGTTCATAATTTTGTCAAGTCTCGCAAGTCGTGAGGGGGTGTAACTCTCTAGTACATGGTCAAGGTACCACAGCATTTCTTCAATGCTTTCACATAAAAATGTGGCCAGCCCACTGTCATCCCCTTTGAATGGAAAAGTAACCAATTGTTTTTCAAACATCTCAAGGCTCTTATCAAACTCTCTCTCCAAAAACAACTTTCTCACTAGTAAATTTTTAACTGCAAAAGTTATCTTGTTCGTCTCACTAAAGTACTTTACTGACATTTGCACCTGTGCTTTAATTGACTTGAGAGGGGTTACATAATATAAATAATTGACATAATTCCTGTCCACATTATAGTCACCCTTTACAATCTTCTCACTCGTCGTCCTTGAATCTCGACGGACGAGTAACCACAAAAGTACCTTCTCAAGGAATTCCCTCTTCTGTATTCCAAATTTTGAGCTGAATTGAATATTTGGAAATTGTAATTTAATCAGTTTCTCAGCGCAGTCTTTTCTATCCCGTTCTAAAAGAAACAAAAGCGCATCACTAAACTCATACATCCCCCACATCTCGCATTTCCAAACAAACTTGCAAACACTATTTAAGTGGACGCGATAAGTCTTCATTTTTAATCCATTCCAATAAACCAATAAAACGGAATCAAACAAATTCCTACGATATTCTTCATCGTCCACTTTCCCCCTCATAACCTCCTGAACTAATCGATGAACACTAATTACTTCATCTATTTTGACTAAACAGTACTTGTCGAGCAAGCCCAAACCCTCATCAAAACCAACTACACCCATACGTACACAAACATTCTCAAAAAAGTTCAACTTAACCCCATCAGGATCCAAATACGCAATAATTTTCAGAATCTCAACCGCACTTTGACTCAATTTGCTAATTGTCATGTCCCAAGTGATCAGAGTCGTTAATGAGTAATCGTGCTCAAATTTGTTCAATCTCTGATCAAGCATTTCCCTATTTTTCACCTCAAACTCTCTAACATAATCCGAAACAGAGTAATTTCGCGTCCTAAAATGATTCCTCTGCTGTTTAATATGAGCCACACCTTGCTGCAAAGCCAATGGGAAATATTCAACTAATTCACCCAACTTGTCAGCATCTGAATCAGTCAACTCACTCATTGACTTTTGCAACATTCTTCTAGCCTGTGATTTAGAAAGCACGTCTAATTTCATCGTAATTCCCGCACCCTCAAGCACATTGCTATCCCTACTCGTCACAATCACTAACATTTTCTTTTCGTTATTAGCCATCCTAATTACCTTCACGACATCCTCATAACTGACATCCACGTTGTCAATAATAACCAACAAACGATTATAATTTTCCAAAATAAACGACGTTAAATACTCGAAATACTCTGAAATAGGTGGATCACCCTTATTTGTTATACCCAACTCCCCTGCAAGTTTCAAAACAGACTCGCGCAACGTCTCTAAATTTTCAGCATGAAACCAAACGCAACTTATATTTGACTTGGAAATGTCATATGCGAATTTTTTGCAAAACTCTGTTTTCCCTATCCCACCAAACCCGGTAATCAATACTAAATTAGTGGTCTTAAAATTATCGTGGATTTCCTTCAGCTGTTCTTCTCTTCCTGTGAAGTTTGGTGTGGGGACAAAAAGTCCATGCGCTAGCGGCCACTTTATTTCTTTTCCGCTCTTCACAAACTCACTTATTTTTGTCTGGCAATTACCACCCTGTTGTATGATTTCATTTTTCTGGAAGTTGTCTTTCAGTTTCTCTGTTTCATGTAAACGAAAAACTATTAAAACCAAGCATTTATTAAAATGCTCAACAATTGCTTTCCATATGTTCATAAGTTCATACCAGCAGCATAAACGCATCCCATCCTTTCCAAAATGCGACACAAATCTCGAACAGTAATTTTGTTTGGATTTCTCACTACCCAATTGTTTAGCATTTCTGAGAAAATTTCATAAAACTGAAAAGTGGCATTTTTAATCCCTCGATCCCATTTCAATTTTTCTTGTGCTGGGCAGTCCAATTTGTCACAGAATTGTGACCATTTGCTCAGCAGTACTGAATCGGTTATTAAAATCTCAACTAAGTCGTGAATCTTTGCTTCATTTTTTATTGAAATTGGACAGTTGCTGGAACTCGGCTGAGGCTGAGCCATCTTTCAGAATAAACAATTCAAAATTATTCAAATATTTCCAAAATTGTTGACCGCATCATTTTATGAAATATTGTAAAAATGATGCAAGTATTTACGGTTAATTATTTTTCTCCGTACCATCCATTATCCATTGACACTGACACAAGAAAGATATATTTACTCGTATAAAAACAAAGTCACTCTATTTATAAAGAAGTCTCACAACATTTGATTATTTGCATGCTTTGTTAAAACGAAGAAATTTCTTTAATGATATTACAATTGATATTATTTTCGCAATATAACCAATTTCAGCCGTCCATGTTATCAGTATTTCGTAAACGACTTGAATTGTGATTTTCCGTTGTCTATTATCAGTTTCAAGTCTTTATCTGTGTGACAAAATCAAATAATATTAATGACATGATAGTCCTCAGTTGAAAGTCTGATAAACGTATCATAAAATTACATTTTTACTCGAACTTATCTACAAAGATAGTCCAAAGATATATATCAACATCAATCACTTACGTATTTGGAGGATGCTGTCTAAAACAATGAAATATGCGATAATAAAATACTTATGTTTACAATCAGCTTTTAAAATCAAACACATTTTTTCATTAAAAAACTACCATAAAACTTTATAACAAAAACAATAACGACCTAAAAAAATTTACAACTTCTCCTCGGTCACATCGAAATCACCCCCTACATTAACCTCATCCCCACCGATAACATTGTCACTAAAACTCAAATTATAATAACAATGCTCCGGGAACTGATCGAGATCGAAGTAGTCAGTCTCAATTTACACCGTAGCGACAGTGCGCCACCGACCCGGTGCACTGTCGAGCCACGCGGACCTTTTGCGATTTCAATTCGTGAAATCGCAACGGTCTCGCGGTCTGGTGTTTGGATTAAGTCTTCGCGCTTCGTCCTCCAACGGTTAATAAATCAAGGGTTTTCGTGCACCCACGCTTCGCGCGCGCTCATAACGGCGTTGTGACAGCAATTTTTGAACAATTGAATTGGACCCTTAAATCCTGAAAATAAAAACTAAAACCCTAAACCTTATCTTCTTTAACGTACTAGTTAAAACGTTATAGTGATAATTTATATAAAATAAAATAAGAATATCTCAGAATAGCTGAATATGTCTTTAGCTTTACCAAAACAAGCATTGAACAGCTACTCTAATATATTTCAGCGTTTACAACCCATTCCAATTCATTGGGATATCAAAAAAAAGCGTTTTGCCTTTATTTCTAATAATTTCCGGTTTTTAATTTGGTATTTCAACACATTTGCAATTGTTGGTGTAACTTTTGTTGGGGGATCTACATCACTGTTGCTTTGGCAGTTATTTCGAAGTGATGAAGGCCTACCTCTATTAAACCTTGCCGTATTGACATTAGTGTTTTTGCGGGTGTTCTTACTGTTGCCACATCATTTTGTATGGTGGCATTTGGAGAAGATTTTTTGTTTGGTTATAGCAACACAGTCAAATTGGAACGTCATCTTACACAAGGTACTTCATGTTTTGATACACTTTTCCAAATTTGTTTAAAGATGATAGCATACTCAAGTTAACGTTTCGAAGTAAAAACATTTCCACTTTAGTTTATAATTCGGGATGAGAATGCGTATGCATATAAAAAATTCTTACAAAGACTAGTAGCACGACAAAACAGTGCAAATCTTATTCTTTAACCTCATATTTTGGGCAGCTGTACATCGTTTAATTAGTTGTGACTTACAATTAGTTTGTCAAAACAATGGCAGTGGAATGGACTGCAATTTGCATTGCAATCCTCGTCTGTCTTCTTATCGTCCTGGTCAAATTTCTTGCATTTGTTTTTACCATATCTTTAAAGTTAACAATTAATCAAGTTTTGTTACAATTAAAGAAAGAGTTTTCTAAACATTGTTTCGTACGTTTATAAAACTAATTTGCATATGTATGTAAGAGTAATAAAATGTATTCTATGTTTTTAAAAATCGATCATCTAATCCTCAAATTAAATGATTAAGTGTTTCAATGCTGAAGAAAATTTGTAGAGTCTTTCGTAAATAATTTTACATTTTACCAACATGACTGTATTTTAATGTTTATTTCCTACTTTAGTTTTTAAACAAAGTGGAGTTTTTAAAGGGTTGCATTTTTAGCTGACTACAAATTCTTTTGTGTGATTACTATAAAAAATGTCTGTACCTAAACTGATTGCTAAAATAAAAAGACTTCTCGCTTAAAACGAACCTCTTCAGGAAACTGGCAATTTTATATTTACCATCCGGTCAAGTAGAAATTGTTATAAAACTCATTTGATAATTTGTTTAGCTATGGAACTGTATAAAAGAACGAAGGGTAAGTGAAGATGGTCGTCCAATTTTGTCTACAAGAAGGGACATT
>JAQFYJ010000363.1:0-14191 GCA_034694685.1 Isotoma anglicana | reverse complement strand
GGGTGCATAATATTTTTCATTATGGATCTATCCGTAAATAATTTTTAAATCCACAGTGTTTAGTATGCTTCAAACATTTGGAACGACTGACATCAGGCACCTGGCTACGTATATATATCTTGGCGTTGTCAAATACACCGAAGGTACTTTCTGCAAGTTTTTGCTTTATCTTGTATCATAAAAACATTTCATTTCAAAGCGTTATATAAAGTTTGTGAAAACTTCTCAATAATGTGCTGACAGTCATAAAACTATAAACTATATCTACGATACACCTCTAACTGAATAGGTTTTGCACAGTGAGTATTTTTAAAATGAAAAAATCGTTCATGATTCTGCCAATTCTACATACCTTATTGGAGTGTTTGAAGTAAAGCACACAGCTTTAGCTTAAAACAAAAAATACGAAACAAGAAAATGCATAATGATTGAGAAGTAAATATAACGACTAGTAGATTGGATGCAATAATGTACATTATTTCTTTGATATATAAAAGTTTTACAATAATTAGACCCCAAACTTTTTGGGGTAACTTCATCAATATGCAGTAAGTTTTTTCTTCGAGCATTTCTTTAGTTGCATTCTTAATTTCGTTTACTCCTCTGTTCAACTTTAAGGAAAAGTTTTAAAATTTTAATACGAGAATTTCGTTGTAGAATTGGCAACCACCCAAGGCCGCAATGTTGTACCTTCAAATTTTTTTTAGCACCTTAGTAAATGCTTAGCCTTCATCAGTCTATATCTTTCTTGCAAAAAATCTAAGAGAAAGCTAAGTACATTGGATTACACCATTTACACCTAACGAGAGAGTTTGAATTTTCA
Organism: Isotoma anglicana; assembly: GCA_034694685.1. Taxonomy (NCBI): domain Eukaryota; kingdom Metazoa; phylum Arthropoda; class Collembola; order Entomobryomorpha; family Isotomidae; genus Isotoma; species Isotoma anglicana. The sequence goes on along the minus strand of JAQFYJ010000363.1, from coordinate 13,368 downwards.
ATGTCGCCGGATGTGGTGGCGTTTATTCCAACCCAAAATTCTTTAGCGTTCAAAACAAACTGAAAAGGCAAGATCATATGCCTGCATTTTGGACTATGCAAAAAAGTTTATAAACAAAGTCCACATTCAAGTGTAATTATTTATCCATCCCTGGTGCAATTTTAACCGGTCAAACGCCTCTGAAAATTTTTCGATCCGAGTGTTAGGTTGGCCAAGATGAAAGTTAAACAACTTTCGATCCTAAATTTGTATGTCTGACTTGAGGTTATAAATGGAACTTCGTGGGCACATCGAATGGGATCTAGAACGACGACTCTTGTTGATGATGATGGCAAAACTTAATTTATTTATTTGCAGTGATTCATCTTACCCGTTGGCGGATCTCTCGCTCGGATTCCAAATCCTCCTGAATTAATCTGATTTTGTCCTAAACATGGAAATGACATCAAGTTGTTAATTACGTTTCCGGTAAACAAGTTTATGACCTCATGTTATCATCCTTTTATTATTAACAATGAAGTAATGTTAAAAGCGTTAAACTTCATTCGAAGCTAATAATTTTTAGACAATTTTTACGACTAGAAGATCGGCTTTTTCTTTGGTTTAATAACTAAAATCTATATTTCTTCGCCAATGTTAAAGCTTTCATAATGCTCTGTTTTCATACTTCAGAAAATGTTTTTGATAAACAGATGCGGTCACCTTGACTTACATTTTGATGCACCTTCAGCAGTTTTGTTTCTAATGCTTTTACAGGTTCAAAAAACATACTAGACAATTTTAATAGCCTGTGTAGAAAAACTAGTACACCTTTTAGTAAGCTCCGAAAGATTATATGCATAGATTTTTACTCATCATTTTATGATCCGAAGGCAAAAAAATTCCAAATTTTAAAAAATATTTGGCACTTCATATAATCAAGAGATACAAAGTTGTACTATTTCTTATGCTAAATTCTAACATGATTCTAACATTTGTTTTTAGCTCATCGGGGTTTTAGGCTGAAATAAATACGAATACTGTACTCTTACATCCCAGAGTGGATTCTCAAATCTCAAAACTTGCCTTCTTGCCCTCATTAAACCTAATTTTGGCTATGATTCAAGCTAGTATTTTGCTACAAGTATATCTTTCATTTCTTACAGGCTGATTTCGAATAAACATTCTATAAAGATACTGTCGAAGATTTCTGAAGTGTTATGGAATATGAATTTATATATGGCACACAGGTGCGATTAAATCAATCAATGGAAAATTAGCTCCAGATCAGTTTGGAAAAAATCTATTTATAAGCTTCATAATTTTTGCAGAAAAACTGCACTTAAATTAAAATTTGCATGTCACTGAAGTACCAAAAAGAAACTAACCAGAAATTGGAAAACTATATTTTTGAAACCAAAGCCTGTATTATCTTCTAGGAGAAAGTTTCATGAGTAATGAAATTCATACACTTAAAAAGCAAATGATGGATTCCTTACTTCCAGCCGACGTAAGCTGCTGAGATCCTGGCTATATTCAATGGTAACATCGCCATGTCCACCTCCAGTGGAAGAATAGGTGTAGGTTTTCGTAGTGGTCTTAGCCATTCCAGCCATTGCTGCACGGTATTTGATATCGCAAATTCACTAAAACAGGACAACAACGAAATAACTTATTTCTCCTGTAATATAAAATTAACCAACTTTGTCACGAAAAACAGGCTATTTATTTATTTCTATAAAATGGGAACGGTAAACAAAAATCGTCGTTAAAAAAATAATCTGATCGGACAACACAAACTTCTCGGTGTACACTGACAGAACTTAACAAAAATAGTGACTAAGCTTTGGAATTAGCTGTTGATTATCTTCAGCTGTTTAACAAACTGATGCGGAAATAACTGAACGCTTTAATAAACCAATCTCAATTTGAATGGATGAACACCTCTTCGCCCTACTTGAATGAAATGAGCAATACCTTTCTAAAAACAGATATTACAACACTGCCCCCAAAATCACTGGAAAAGCCGCTGTCGTTGTCTTGGTCCAAGGGAATTGATCCGATCCTCCTCGAAGATGATAAAGATGACGGTGATCGCAATGATCGCCACCGAAGGAAAATTCGGTTGATGATGAGATGAGTGGATCGGACTTTCAGTAGGCAAGATTGGACGGAAGTAGTTTCTACTACGGGATGGATGAATACCTCAGAAGGAATTCCTTACATCATTATTACATTACATACATACATAAGACATAATACGAACCGCTGGGGGTATCACCAACCGTGTGAAACTTTTGCAGGAAACAGTATCATAATCTTTCTTTGCAGGAGAGTTCGAGAGCTCAAAATGCATGCAAGAAAACAGGCAACACAATATAACTGCTTTGTATGATAAAAGAGCCCGGATTCGGATTTCGGGGGTTGACTCTTCTTTTTGCATGGTTATCATCATCATCAAACAAGAAGAGGCTATGCAGTGATGTGCTCTCCTGCCAGCCAGAGCCATTTACCACACTTGATTCTATACAACCGGCTTTGACACGTTGTTGCTTTTTACTTTTTACTACGAAAGAGATATCTTCAGATAACCTTTATACGTGAAAAAGTAAAATAATAGCATTTTACTTCTACTACTACAACCTATTCTTGGCTCGTAATGTCTTAAATTTTCACCGTGATGACTTCACTTTTGGCCAATCTCCTACTCTTCCATTGCAGGAAGTCCATTTATAGACACGACGTCTGCCTCCTCATGTCCCAGCAATTCTAATCGTGTGTCGCCTTTTCTCTCCCACTCGTTGTGTGTGTATCGTTTCTAATATTTCTTCATATCTGCATACTTACCATTATTATTATTACTTCACCCTATATATTAGTACCTTCATGTGTGTGTAACCATCTTTTCAAACAAGATAACTGCATCTTAATAATTTCACTCAACGTCTCTTACGCAGTTGAGAGGTAGATTTTTATGTCTAATAAAGATTCCACCGTTCCAACTCTCCAAGATACTTTAATAAATATACTCAGATGTTATTAACTACATGTATGCTCATCATTCCGTTCAATTGCCATAAAATAAAGTCCAAACGCTTTACATTAAATAGCTCTAAACTAAAATATCTAAAGAAGGGAGATAGACCTGCAATTATTTGCATCATGCATTTCAAAAATCTATATATACATTGATGAATATATTCTAAATAATTTATGCTTACTGAAAAACACTAATTTATTAACAAATTTATTATATTGGAATCATTAAAACTCGTGGAAAGTCAGTTTGTAATTTAAGGGTTTTGATAATCAAATACATCCATATACTTAGTTAAATGCATATATTTATCAATAATATTAGTTGGTACTAAAAAGGTTCGAAATCTAAAACATCAAAACTGGATTTCTGATTCCGTTTATTAAAAAAAAGAAAATCAGCAATTTTGCAAAAGGTGGTCTTTTATTTCAAATAAAGCTATTAACTTAAATATGATCATTATGAAAATATGTTGTATGTTTTGATTAATTAAAATAGAAACAAGATACAACATTTTAATATATCTGGACACTTTAATACCACCTTTGATACAAAGACAACAATTAATTAGCTGCACAAATTATGCTCATGTAGTCGATAAAGCTGTCAGAGATTGTTACTCAAGAAAGACTTAAACGGTTTTGTAAAATTATAAATTATAAATAACAATAATAATATAATAATAAAATTTTTTTCAAACTGGAAGTTAGGTATCAGAGTGTAGCTGCACAACATAATACGTCACTATAAATCAGAGAGTGTTTTGTTACACAATAAATACGCTTTTTAGGTTTGTAAAACAATAAATCATAATAATAACATTTCTTTGCGACCAATATTCTTGAAAGTACTGTATAAGAGTTTAGCTGCGCTAAATACATCACTTGGAGAGTTAAACTAATACTTACGATTGCGCTGCAGTTGAATACTTTCAAACACTTCATCATCACATCGATCCCATACATCACATAAAGCTAAGAAGATTATAAAATATGCTGTACAATTGACCTTGATACTGATACTCGTATCAAAATCAACATCAGATTAAAAATGTAAGATGGGTAAGAAACAGTAAATACAAAAGTTGAACGTTCATTGCAATAACATTTCAGTCAAAATATTTAAAGTCAGACAAGACTACGCACTAACAAGGAAGACAACCTACTCAGTTTACGAATTGCTCTCTAAATAGCTGATTTTATCTAAATTGCATACTAACCTAAACGTTAAATTTACAACTATTATAATACCCTTCATGAAATGTAGTTGAGTTACTGGCATGGGACTATGGATTGGACTGGAATCACCGAAGTTGGGAACCAATGATTTTTTAAAAGAGATTTCACTTGAGAATAAAGTTTCGAAGAGTTTACACAGGTACTACTTTAACATTATCAACTCAACAATATCGGACGGGGTTGAAATACAAATTAAGCTAGTGGATCGGCTAATGGGTGATCTCCAGACGAGGAGAAGTCCTCTCCTTGTAACAGTCCTTTCTTTTCATCATTGGCATTGCTTGACTCCCCTTCCTTGTACATCGTTTCATAAACGGGATTAGTAAAATTTGTTCCTTGCAACAAGACCTATTTTGATACAAAAAGTTAGCATATTAATATTTGCGATAAAACTTAAGATTAGTCGTTAGCACTGCTGAATTTAAAAAAAGTTTTACTTTATCAGAATCGAAGATCAAACTGGGCTCAGACGCATGATCTTCGTCACCTTCATCCTTCAAAAACATAGGATTACTTATCTCCACCGTTCCGCTATCCTGCATTCTCATATGCATAAAAGGCCTTCCTCTACTAAAAACATTAAAATATTCGTCACATTAAAAAACACGAGTATCAAACATTCTGACAGTAAGAAAAACATTATTTGAAATTGTCTACTTACTCTTTTCGTCTCATTACTAAATACGCAACACAACCTGAAATGCTAGCTACACTCAACGCAACCAGAATAAATACTAATACAAGGACCCAGGTTATTCCACTGTCTTCTTCACCTGACCACGCTTTCTCTCGGGGGTCTTTGCTTTCGCACCTTAGCCCATGATATCCTTCAGGACATCTACAGAAAGTAGAAACAATTTTACGTTTAAAGACGAATCTTGATCAAAGTGTAATTCAGGACTGTCCAACTTACTTGCATGTTGCTAACAAACTATTGTCAGGATTTGGAATGCAAGTTCCTCCATTGAAACAAGTAAACCGTTGACAATAAGTTTTAAATTGACATCTGGGCCCCGTCCAAGGACTTATACACTTGCACTGCGGAACTTGTCCTATATCTTTCAGAACACATAGACCAGAATGAAGACACCAAGCTTGACATGGGTTTCGGAAGGACGCATCTGATTCACAATGTAGCCCAATCCAACTATCTAGGCAACTATTTGATAAAAAATCAATCAAATTAATAGCCCTGCACTTCTCCAATTTTCATTATGTTTTTCAATCCCAACTAACCGACAGACGGGCTCTTGATCAAAAACTTCACATGTTCCTCCATGTTGACATTCAAAATTTAAACATATGTCAACTGTTGATACGTTTTTACAAAATTCTGGACGTTGACTGATTTTGTCACTAGGCGAAACATTGCAAAGATTTTTCTCACAAAAATCTCCACTAAAAGGTTTTACACAGTTACACGTAACCCCTTTCGTAGAAGTGCGATCACACGATCCTAAAACGAGAAGTAAGTCAATTTCACCATATTTTTTAATACACATAACTCATCAACAGATGTATTGGCTATACCGCCACTTCGGCAACTGATGCTGTCACAAAGGTCTTTTTCACAAAATGTCCCTTCAAAGCCATTCGGACAGTCACACACAGGCTTGCTGTCTTTGATTCGGCATTTACCCTGTCAAAAAATATATAATGACAATATACGCACCTCCAATTATAGTAGTTATTATCTTCCAACCGTTGCAGTAGTTAAAATTCCAACTAATTTTCAAATATATCAAAAACTTTATACCTTATTTTTGCAGTTATTAGAACATAACGACTTTTCACATCGCAGTCCAGAGTACCCATTGGAACAATGACAACTTTGTTTTCCTTTTTTGTCTTTCGAACAAGTTCCACCATTTTCACATCTTAATCCATCACATTCTTCACACAGTCTCCCTCGATACCCATTTGGGCATTGGCATATGTTAGTACTGGTATCACATTTGCCTTCGTTTACGCAAAGTCCTTGACAAGTTTCTATTTTTGTTTCACATCTTTGGCCAGTATAGTTTGGTGGACATTGACACTATTTATATCAAAGAATATCGTAAATTATTTCCAAGTTCATTATTTTTTTAGACATTATCATACTTCAAACTTCAAGCTACCTTCAGCGGTACTTCTCCTACATCAACTGAAGCCATAGGATCTGGGTAACATAAACCTTTATTCAAGCAGTAACCAGAGCATCGATATTTTTCACATCTCGGGCCATCATACAACGCATTGCATTTGCAAGCAGGACCGCTAGATTCAATCACACAGGTACCCCCAGCTTTGCATTTCAAGTCGCACACTGCTTCAACTGTAGTATTGCATTCGTAAGTCTTAGAGGGGCCGAGCGTATTTTTCAGAACACTTTTTCCATTTGGGCAAAAACACGTGGCAGATGAACTTCCGTTTCTCAAGCAGAGGCCAGGTGGTGGACATTTAATTCCAACACATGGGTCATTCCCTACAATATTTTGATTCATCATAATTATCTGTGTGGATTACAAAAATTACAAAGCACGGACACTTACCTTGTGCTTGTTTATTTTGTTGAATCAGAATTATATCAGATGTTTTATGAAGTCCTTGGGTAATGTCAGTTGCATTACCTCGTCCAAATTTATTCATCTTTTGAATTTTATTGCTATTATAAGCCGTCATATATAAAGTGTCTTCAAAAATATCCAGCTTGTAAGGTTTAATATCTCCTGCGTAAATAATGGAAAATAATTGTCGAGATTTTTTCATTTTCACCACTGATTGTTTGTATGTAACGTAACTTACCTCCCACAAAACGGTAGATAACGTGTCTGTCTTTCCCTTCTAATGTTGTAGATTCAATTGTGTGACTCTTTATATCGCTAAAATATAGTCTTCGACCGGGATAATCAATCGCAAGTCCTGTTGGACATGGAGAGTAGACTACTGTTTTTCTTCCATGTCCGTTCATCAAAGCATAGTCAATTCTTTGATCTAACCAATCGGACCAATACAGTCGTCTGTTAATCAAAACAAATTTATTACAATATAATATTAAAACTTGATTTTATAAAATATTTCTGAATATTTGTTCGAGGAAATGCCAATCTTACCCTGACTCTGGGTCGACCACTAAGTCATGCGGTTCACTTATATGCTTGTTAATCAACACTATCCTAGACTGTCCATCTAGTGAGCTCACGGACAGCGTCTTAGATCCTGCATCTATCCAGAACAGAGTTTTGGTAGTCCAATCAATCGCTATTCCTCTAGGTTCATCTAAACCAGTTACCTGCACGAAACAATTGAGTAATCTATAAAGTTTGAACTTATCTCTTGTATCCATAAACATGTAACTTACAATATCATTTGGTATGGAAGCTCGCTTTCGTCTTGAGTGCAGACTATTATTATCATTAGGCATATACATAGATTGAATCGTTTTGAGGTTGCGGCTGGTCCAAAACAACTGTATCTTGCCATCATTTTCCATAAAATAATCAATAGAATCTATTTTTGAAACTGGTGATGTCGAAGAATGTAGTAGTTCAATAGAATCTTTATCATCATGAATTTTTCGAAATCCTTTCAGCTGGTCTTCACTGGCAACTACTAGATAGCTTAATTCTCCTTTCGCCGCACAGCGACTCATATTCATTTTTTGTTCAATAAAAAGGTAATATCCATCAGCACAGTCGCAACTAAAGTGGATGGATTTAGAAGCATGATTCTGCTTTTTTTGAACACAAATCTGCGAACACGTTCCAAACGGACAAATGGGACAACCAATTTCATCACTGCCATCGTCACAATGAGGCACTCCATCACAGACTAACGTATCATTTATACATTTTTCATCGCGTGCACACTCGAACTCCCATAACGAACACGAATGGGGACGATGTATCATACACATTCCTACAACCTCATCACTACCATCGCCACAATCCGGCACGCCGTTGCAGGTAGCACTATATGGAATGCATTTATTGTTTCGGCACCTAAACCTTCCAGGCTCACACGGCCTTCCAGCGCACATATCCGGGGACTCATCTTCTCCAGATAAACAATCGCTACATTTAAAAAACCATACTTATAAGTACTATATTCTACGAATGATGCAAATTATACAGCAAGAAAATTAGTTGTTATAAGTAGGCTACCTTTCTCCATCGCAGACCCAAGTTTTACCAATACACTCGCCGTTTTTACATTTGAAACCATCACAGGTTTTGAGTTCACAACCTTCTTCGTCCGACGCATCAGCACAATCCGGCTTCAAGAAACCAAGTATATGCAATAAGTACATCAGACTTAATAATTGATTTTTTTTCGAAAAATAATCATTTCTAGCTATCACACGAATTCTATACACAGTAACAAATAACAAACCTCAGCATCACATTGAAACGATAGCGGTATGCATGTTTGAGGATTTTTGCATATAAATTCATTTTCTGAACAAGTAACATTGCAGTTCTGCTCGTCTGAGTGGTCAGCGCATTGAAATTCACCGTCACAAAAATATCGACTATGAATACAACGTCCATCATCACATTTATTCTCACTTTCCGAACAGTTATGAGCAGGACAATCTTTTTCATCATCACCGTCAGGACAGTCCCTCTGATTAAAATTAAAACATGTTTCAATTTTGAACTTAAAATGTAATTACGTTTTTTATCATTACCTCAAAGTCACATTTCCAGCGTGATGGAATACACTTATGAGAGTTTTCGCAGCGATAGTAAGATGGATCACATGATACCGGTTTATCACATTGATCATTTAACTCGTCTTCACCTTCACTACAGTCTCTCTGATAAAAAATAAACAACAAAATTATCTTTTAGTATATTGTTTTCGGCTTCTGAGGACATTTTTTGATAAATATTTTTATTTTATAACAATATTTCGATAACGCAGGGTTATCATCATCAGGACACACAAAATTATCGTTAAATTAAGCCCTCAAAGAATTCAACTTCTTTTCGTCATTGCTGAAATGTGAAACAGCTGGATGCTTCTTACCTCCCCGTCGCATCTACGAGAACGAACAAAAATTCAAAAAAATCGAATTATTTTTTAATCAAATACTCATGTATACTTTTCTTGTATTTAAAATATTACATACTTCCAATTGTCAGGAATACACTTTCCACTTCTGCATCTAAATTTAGTATTATCGCATGTTCGTATTGAACAGTTATCTTCATCACTGTGGTCTCCTTCCCCACAGTCAGGCTATTTCAATAAAAATGCAACGCCATTACATACAAAATTATTTTTAACTACGTTTCTATAAGACCTTTACAGAAAATATTTACATATAATCGAATCACGTTACCTCCTTATCGCACAGCCACTCTTGCTGCAGACATTTTCCTGAGAGTTTACACTGAAACTGATTCGAAGGACATTTAGTTGGAACGCAGTCATTCTCATCCTCACCTAAATGCAATATTATATTTTTAATGACCTTTCACCTTTCCATTTTTTGGATGCAAATACAAATTACCATTAATACAGTCCTTTGTCCCATCACAACGTTTATGGCTTGGAATGCACACACTTTGGACTTGGACTGTACCATTACCCTGGCATTTGAACTGTGAGGGAAGGCAAGAATGGCTGTCACAGTTCTTTTCATCCTAGTTTCATACAAATACAATTTTTTATATGTAGTGTAATTTAATGGTCAAATATCACTAAAATAATAATATAGTATAACATATCTTCAAAACTAAGACCACCTGACAAACTTACCTCACCATCACTAGTATCATTTTTTCCATCACAAAGCATTGCTGGAAACAGACACATGCCATCACTAAACTGAACTTGACCTGGAGTACATTTAAACAGTGGACATGAAGGTGGTTCATCTTCTCCATCCTCACAGTCAGCCTATTGAATAGAAAGTAATGCTTTATGATTTACAATGCATCACCTTAAATACAATTTAGAATTCAGCTAAACGAACATCTCAAACCAACTTGAAATAGGTTTTTACGGTATTTAATGTAATATATTCAGTACCTGAGTATCACATTTCCACCATTTTGGTATACATTTCGATGTATTTTTGCACACAAAATGTGACGAAGAGCAATTTGATCTACAGGTTTTTTTATCGTCATTTAAAATGAAGTTTTCTGAGCATGCACACACTTTTCCTCCTTCAGGTGAAAGAAGACATAGGTTCTGACAACCGCCATTATTGTCGCAAGGATTTTCAATCATTGGTGGTTGTCTGAAAGGATGAAACACTTTGACATCCATAGGACGATGAATCAGTTTGCTTACAGTTGTCTGACTTTTTCCTGTATATTTGTGACACTTTTCGACAGTCTTTGTTTCCCAATCCGACCAATAAATCCAATTTTCAAAAACCGTTAGTGAGAAAATATGATGGATGTTTGCAGTTGGATTGCCTTTTCTACTATGAACTATTCTTCTGTTGTTTCCGTTCAAATCAGCTACAGCGATATAGTCGTCTTTGGCATCAGCCCACCATATTTCGTTAGTTTCATATGATATTGTCAAGGCGTTTGGCCACCCAAGGTTGTCTGAAATAAGTGTCTGAACCCTACTGCCATCAAGACCAGCTTTGCCTGAATATACAGATAATAGTTTATTGCAATATTAAATTAGATGGGGCATAAAATTATGCAATAAAAATTTCAGGTCTAACCAATCATCGGCTCATCTCCCCAGTCACTCCAGAATAAATAACCTCTACACGCATAAAAATATTCGTCAGAGTCTGGCATATCACATGAACTATACTAACAATGAAAAATTGTTATATCATATCGCACCTGAATGGATCCAACGCAAGAGCTCGAGGGTCTTGTAGACCATCCTCTATCAAGATTTTTCTAAACCGTCCATCGACTTTTGAAACTTCGATCGTATTTGTTCCTTTGTCACACCAATACAAGTTCTGTGTAATCTGGAGGATTCAGATAAAATAAAAACCATTGAGAGCATTTGAGTCTAAAAATAAAAATAGTAGTAAGTAGTAGTAGTAGTCAAGTCAAATGTTATACCCAATCGATGGCCAAACCGTCCGGACTTTGGACTGTGAAATGATGAAGCGTCTATTATTTAAAGAGCAAAAACATTATTTTAAATAAATAAATGTCAAGGAATGAATCAATTCCTTATTCAAGCGAGGCACTTCTTTATTAACCCTTTGCTAAAATCACCAACCTGTTCCACCATCTCCTCTTCTCCTATATCGACGCTGCTATTTGTTTTGCTACAAATTCTTTTAATGCTACTACCCATGGCAGTCACATCACTCCAATAAATACATCCAGTCTCCCAATGGAAATCCAAAGCTACAGCGTTAGTAAGATTGTGGGCTAAAAGGGTAACATCATTCTGTGCATCTACCATTCTAATGTAGTACTGATTAGTAAACATTATCCTCAACGGTTCACCTGTGTTAGAAAACATCAAATCAAAATGTATTAACGAGGTCAACTATAAGTAATATACATGACATATAAACTATGTGACTTTAAGTTTTAAACTCTTACTTGAATTGGCTTTACAGGAGTGAAGGTCTTCTTTCAGAATATATCCAGGCAGACATGAGCATTTGTAAGATCCAGGTGAATTTTGACAAAGTTGAGAACATTCTCTGTCTTGACACTCATTAATATCTTGGCAAACGCTTTGGTTATCTGGATCCAGCTTGTATCCTGAATTGCATTGACATTCGTATCCTATTTTTTTGTCGATGCACTTGTGTTCACAGATTCTGCCTTCTCCAGCAAACTCACATTCATTGATTCCGCATCCGATTTCGTCACTGGAGTCTGTTTTTATAAATATAATATAAAGTATATAAAGACATTTATTTATTATTGAAGTAATTTCAGTTTTTAGTTTTTTACCTCCACATTCATTCAAACCATTGCAAAGTAAACTTTCGTTAATACAAACGCTGTTTTTGCAAAGATAATCGGTTTCTGCAGAGCAGTACGTTTCTTGACCTAAAACATGTGGCATAAGACTTTGCATTTGATTTTTGTCTAGTTGGCAAAACAAATATTTTTAAACTATCCATACATAAATCTGGGTGTTCATCTGAGCTATCCGAACAGTCGTTTATCCCATCGCACTTTTTAGAAATAAGAATACATTTTCCAGTTTTACATTTGAAGTGCTCTTTATCTCTAAGTTTTGAAAACATTCCAATTAATAACAACTTATATTTTCATAACAAAATTTATTGTTTTTTAAATGTGTTTTTACCCTTCTTCACATTTGAGAACATCGCAATTTAGACCAGTTTCATCTTCACCTAAAACAAAAAAGCGATTGTGTTTTATACATTTACATTTACACACTTTGAAATTTGAAAGCATACTACAGTTACCATTTAAGCAGTCCTTATCACCATCACAAACGTAACTCCGAGGTAGACAAAGCCCATTGCTGCATTGAAATTCGACTTTGGAGCACACATGATCGAAACCCATTCCACTAAGCGTAGCATTTGGACAACCTTCAGGAGGGTGTTCATCCTCACCACTGTAAAAAATTATAAAAGTGTCAATCAATTAACCTTTCAAACCGATATTATTGATGTGCAGCATTTTAAAACATTTTGTTGCGCTACTAATGAGAAAATGGTTGTAAATAACTTGCTTTCTGCAATCATCTGATCCATCGCATACGAATTGAATTGGTATGCATCGTTTAGTCTCATTGCACACAAATTGTTTCGCTGGATCGCAATTTTCAACTTTGCAATCTTCAGTTTCATCCGAACCGTCGTTGCAATCTTTCGTTCCGTCGCATCTAACAAACACAAATAATAACATAACACAGGCTAGACATTTCCAAACGGAATAAACCATATCAAACGGGTGTAACCAAGTAGTGGAACTAATACGTTTAAAACCTTACTTGTATTTCAGTAGAACATTTTAAAATAATAGAACATTTAAAAACGTAATTTTTAAACTTTAAAACATTCTATTTCGATTTACTATTGAAAATCTATCAAATAAAAAAAAACTAGAAATTTGACCTTTTGTGACCTTAAAAGTCATCGTACACTATAAGGTTCCTATCCCATTTCGATTAAATCGTTGAAACACATCGAAACATATA
>JAQFYJ010000362.1:0-14196 GCA_034694685.1 Isotoma anglicana | reverse complement strand
ACTGACCATATTATCATTCAATTGCATTGATTCGTGTTATTAGTCTTTGCAATGCCAGAAAACAAAACCTGTATTATTTCTGTTACTAATTTTGTAATTTGAAAATTTTATCTATATAAATATTTATATCTTCCAGAGTTTAGAAGAAGTATACAACGAAGATGAGGTTATCGAAACGAGGAAACGCAGTTCTGTGCCTGTGCCCTTGACAAACAGTGGGGTCGCCAAAGAGTCAGAAAACGAGTGTGAAGAAATAGGATTCTCAATGTCAGAGCATTATGATGCAAAACACATTCAGATGACAGAGTTGACATTGACACCTCGAAGAAGTCCAGAGGTAAAAAATTTGGCAAGTGGATCGGAACACGTGAATCATATTCAAGACACTCCACAGGATGTTCATCATGAGGTGCTTCCAGCAAAGAAAAAAGGAAATAAAATAGTTTTTGCTGATTACAAGGAGACCCAGACGTCTACTGATTATAAAACTCCAGCTGGAAATAAGTTAGTTCAATGATTTTTATAATGACAAATGTATCGTATTGCGTGATCAATATAGCTCTTCTGTGCTAGTATCTTATATACTTTGGAAAGTAAAGTTTGTACGAAACAGAAAATCGTACTGAAATTCAAGGCGAATTCTTAAACTGAACTTAAACAAACTGAATGGGAAATTTTGCAGGCATGACAAAAAAACGGAAGTGGCGGAATGTATCCGAAATATGCGAACCATGTTTCTACTATCGACATGCTACTCTTCCAATATTGGTGGCACAGGTAAAAAAAATTGTGTCCTTCTTGGAATGCATTTCTCCACGAACTTATATTTTTGGCTTTATTCAGAATGTATAAAATGAAAAACCTTGATTTTCACTTGTACATTTTTGAAGGCGATTATATTGAGAGATACGGTATTCATTCAATCACATTTCTCAATACTAGTATAGTAAGAAGTTTTCTTTCATGGCATCTTGATCTCGATGTGTCTTATTCATTTATTATAACAAAATACATAGTGAAAAATTCCGATCTGTTATGATGAGTAGATTGGATAAAGGTAAAATGACACCATATGTACGAATAAGAAATAAGAAAATATGATGAATTGCCTTCTAAGATTAAGTTTTTTAGAGACTGAAATAACAGAAGATTTATCATCTCGTTACTTTTTATAGGTGTCATTACTGGCAGTGGGACGAATCTTGTGGCTTTAGAATTTCTCGGAGAGTAAGCAAGTACATTATTATGATCAGTCTGTCATATATTTCATGTTAACTATCCCTTAAAAAACACCATGACATTTTACTCATTCAGTTAAAAAAAATGTCATTGAAAATTGAAATAACTTTTGCTAACAAAAATTATATTGAACTATATGGAAAGTCTGGATCCAAAACATCATGGCGATTCTGCATCCTTGACATTTGCAACCTGGGCAGCTTTTAATTTCTTACCTATGATGCTCAACATAGTGGTTGCATGGGTTTACCTTCAACTAGTCTTTTTAGGCTATCCAATACAATTAAAATTCTGGAAAAGTAAAAAAGAAAGAGATGAAGATGTGGCCAATAGCATTTTCCATCCGGAATTAGAAGCGAAAATTAAGTTGATGTTGAGAAAGAAATATGAAGATTTGGGTGGAATTACTTTTCATGAAGTGGGTGTAGCTATTTGTTTTGTTGTCGCTGTGACCAGTTGGGTTCTTCATGATCCGAAATTTATTCCTGGGTGGAGTGAGATTTTCCATGGTGGTCCTAAAGTGTCTATTTCAACAGCTACACTTTTTATCGGAGTTTTGTTCTTTGTTGTCCCAAGAAATCCGGGGTTTTATCGTGCTTGTCTAAGCGGAGGTGAGTTCGCTCTTGGAAATGTGTTTCGATTAAAATTTATAACTTGGATGAATGCTCTTGATGAGGCTATATCATAATGCTCTTATTGTCAGATTTTACAGATGCAGAAATGAAACCACTTCTTGAATGGGAATTTGTCCAACGACGATTTCCCTGGGGTGTTATTATTCTCCTTGGTAGGTTGAGGAATTGATGATATTTTGCATTATATTACAAAGTGGGATTTAATATTTGACCCTTATATAAATAGGAGGTGGCTATGCACTTTCTAAAGGAGCAAAATCAGCCGGATTGAATTTGTTGATAGGTCAATCTCTCAAATCATTGTCTCACTTACCCCCACCAATGCTCCAGTTAACTTGTATGGGGATAATTGCTTTCATTACTGAGGTGACTTCCAATACAGCAACGGCCAGCATTGTTGTCCCAATTCTTTTAGAATTGAGCAAAGAGTTGAATATTCACCCTTTGTATCTAACGCTACCTGCCACTGTTACCTGTTCTTATGCATTTATGCTTCCGGTAAATTGCAATAATCGAAAGAATTTTTAATTGATTAGTACAATTTTAACGTTTCTCAATATTGATCCTTAGGTGGCAACCCCTCCCAATGCAATAGTTTACAGCGCAGGGAACATGAATGTTATGGATATGGTCAAGACGGGTCTTTTTATGAATATTGCTTGCGTTTTGGTACTTTTTGCTACTACCAATTTATACGGTAACATGTTCTTTAACTTTACAGATTACAATTACATTCCTTAAGATTTAAGAAAATTCTGTCTGTGCTTTAACACATTCAGATTGTAATACGTGTATAGGCATAGTTTTTACGGAATTCCGCAGAGATTCTTATCTTAAATGTTAACTAAATTGTACACATTCCTTTGTGAAGTAAGAAAACCCCATGAAAGTAGAATGTGTTATATGTGACATATTAGGTAGATGCTGATGATGCCGATGATGATAATGAAAATAAGATAGAATTTAAAACACAAAAGCTTACTTTTACCCGAAACATTTCTGTTTTATTGTTGTTGACATAAATTGTAGAAGAAATGCATTTTTATGTAACTAGCATTGTAGTTGTGGTTCTAGTTTAAAATACTTTCAGAAAAAAAGGTAATAAAAAGTAAATAGATTATAAAACTCTCAACTTTATATGTATTTTCTTTTTTTTCTATATTCAAATTAAGCCCAGGCATACTTAATCTAAATTATATTATATATATATAGATAAATACAATTGTAAGCGTGTCAAGTGTCATGAAAAGTGATGGCTTATTCTACTGAAAGAACGCCTTATATAATATACAAAGCATAATATGCATTAAGAAACAGACAGGAGATTTTGTAGACTTTACATATGAAAAAAAATCTGTCTCACTTTTTATGATTTTGATTCAAGGCATGTTATCCCATTTAGCATCTGTATAGAAACAAACACAGTCACAATCCGGTGGTAATTCGTCTTGCCTTGGTTCACATTCCCATCTGCAACCAGGTTCCTAAATAAGATATATATGCTTTTAGGTTTATGGAAATGTAAAGGTTAAAAAATCTTGCAGAGTTTAAAACATTATAATATTTTTGAAACTACAAATTTTAAACTTTAGATTTAAGCACTAATTAGTGAAACTAGAAATTATACACGATACTGAATTCCTGTCATTTTTATCATGTTCAAATAAATAAATCATGTCCAATGCATCATTTTATATTTGTTTGTTAACTTTGCTCAATCATAATATTATAATATAATCTAATTTAGTTGTTGTACTTTAGCTAACCTTAACACACGAAGTCCTATATTCCGACTCGCTTTGAATGCTTGTAGTCATCGAAGAATGTTCAACAATTCGATGTCCAAAGCCATCTTCCTCACGAGGATCCATCATGATCTCAACCACTGCATCTGCAGTAATCAGAGAAAACTTTTACTTGTATTAAACGTGTATTATTCTTTACACTTAGTAGAATACATAAAGTCTAGTCACAATTTGTTGCGTAAGTCACATAAAATAAAGAACATTCAATAAAATCCACATGTATGCTATCGAGAGAAAAATGTAATGACAAGTTATGAGAAAAATAAAAGTGAAAACAAAGCGATTGTCTTATTACCCTGACCGCTACCTGGTTTCACCTTGTTGAGGTAATTGTCCGATCTTGGGAAATGATATTGATCTAGTGGAGTATTAGGTTGCCATCCGCTGAATAAAACGGTCCTTCTCGGTCTCTCTCTTCCTTCCGTGGGACCACAACAGCTCAACAGGGTCAACACCAGGACGCACTTTTTCCCAATAAATCGAACAAACAAATTTATTACACAAAAAAAAGCATTTTAATCTGATGCAGAATATAACTTAGTGTACCATGCTGTACACACACACACAGAACACTTGCTAAAGGTACTCAATAGACTACATAAATTTACTAAATTGTACACCTACCAACAAGATTAGTACTTTCACCGCATTTGGAATAGATTTCGTTTCCATTTTCAAAAACGATAAATTTGACTTGACTTTCGAGGATAATTAGTAACCACCTAGTCGAACACAGTTGTGCTTTTACTACTACTTACACCTTCAGCTTCAACCTATGATTACTTAACTATTTGTTTCTGTTGATTTCGAGACTTGAATTGAGTGTCTTCGTGACTTTCTTGGAAGAATCTGCTGTCTATTTCGGGATTAGTTAACCCTTTTTATACTACAATCTCACTTACCAAAACTCATATCAAAAAGGTATGAGGATAGTGTGCATATAGAGGCGACTTTAAAACTTTAAACTGAGCGTATGGGCATTCCCATTTACAGACACTTTACTTCATCTCAATAATAACATTATCTATAGGAAGGTAGTATTGAGGCATATCCTAAGGTAACAACTAATCCGAAGTGTATGAATTTAACCAGACTTGATATATCTCACGGTTTTTTGAAAGGATTTAACAACTTCCATGAGATTTTAAAATGTACACACCTCCAGCTTTAAATTGACCTTTACTGACCTAAGCTATCGTTAAATATTTCAAATAAGGGAATCAGAACCTTTTGGAATTAGAATTGTCCAGAAAAGTTTTTCCTACCAATTCCTTCAGGAATTTTAAAATTTATATAATGCCTCTGACCATGGATAAAATACATTATTTCCATGTTAAAATGCTATCTATGCAATGTGTTAGAGTAACTTGTAGAATTTTAAGTCTTGAACCACTCTACTAAATAAAGAAATAAGGTACTTAGTTTTAGTTTACAATAAATGTCATTTTGACATCTTTTATGAAAGCTTCCCACCTCCAGGGGTAAAAAAATCCATTAGGTTTTCCGTCACAAAACATGTATTCATGGGAGTGAGTAGAGTATACTCACTTTACTTTCAAGCACTTTACTTTTACTCTTACAAAGGTAAGTAATTCCATTTGTGTTACCTAGTGTATTTATTTGCTTAAAAAATTAAAAATCTCATCCTGGCCTGGCCAGGCCTTTGCCAAAGCCTTCACCTGAGTTGAAAGAAAAATACTATTAAAGATAGATTTTTCTTCCTATCTTTGGATTCAGGAAGGATAAAAGTTTTTAGTTGATGGTAGTCAAGTGTGTCTATGAAAATAAACTTAGGGATGGATGATGAACAGAAAAAGTGCCGATCGGTTGATTTAGGTTGATTTATTTGAATAGGTTAACCCAAGGAGATTGAACTTTTTCTTCTTCCGTTTTGCTTTTACTTCGGATTAAAAAAAAACTTTAAGAAGCCAAAAGCTATCGTTTAAAAAACGCAAAGTAAGCAAACTGTCTTACCTGAGGAAAATCCATCAGACAAGGAAAAGAAAATAAACAAATTGATATAAAAAAAGATTTGGGTGTATCTACATTTCTACATGTATGTAAAAGTAAAGGGTGATAGACAGGTGAATAGAAATCATCCCATTAATTTTTACGATGCCTGGATAAAAGGTCAACTTGTCAAACTGACGTTAAAGCGTTATATTTCTATTTCTAAATAGAATCTGCTACCGGGTTCAAAATCATGTATTTGTGTATTCAGCAGGTTAGTTTGGACACCTGACAGGAACATAGTCGACCTGTTACAGACACTAGATAAATGTTCATGTTAATCTGATCTGATGATTTTAATTTTCCCTTTGAAGATTAAGAATAGCGTTAACAACCTATTTGAGTGACAAGAACGCAGTTAATGTTCGAATAGAAAACACTGAAGTACTGACGATATAAGAGATGGAATCCAGTACGTCTAAGAGTTTTTTCATTCAACAATGGTAGTTTAGTGCCTTTAAAATGTCCATTTAATGAAGAGAATGTCTTTTAAAAACTTCAACAGGGGAAAGTCATCTCAATATTTTAAAACCCGAACAACCTACAAATGCTAATTTAGGGAATTTGGTTTCAATACAACCAGGACGACCCGAGGGACCGTCTATTACAAGGGGAATGGGCTCTTGTCAACCGAAATGGAAACAAATTGGATGTCTCGACACAGCATTAGGAGATGAACAAGAAGAAGCTAATTTTAAAGCTGTGGAAGTTGCGTCCCTTTCCGGTACATAAAATCTCAACTAACCTTCCTCTTCAGAAATTAGTTTGTAGAATGGAGATGTTTTCATAGTTTCTATTTTCTGCTTAAAATAGGTGAAAGAATATTATCTGCTGTTGATGCGGCAATTCGGAAGATAGAATTTTTACAACTTTTGCCTCGACTGTTTCAATTCATTGTAAAAATTGAAAGTGGAGATTTAATAAGGAATGTATCTGACTTTGATAGAGCAAAAAGTCTTTTAATAGCTTTGGGTGAAGACTTTGTTCAAGACTTGTTTCATCTTGCTAGGTGTCAAAAGGTATTCATCATTTAATAGGACAAATACAGCAGTATGAAAGTCTTTTTCATTTGAATTTACTTTGATGTTATTATCCTCATATCTAATCTAATCAATTTAACACGTAACTAAAGTCGATTAACAATTAACAAGAATGGGTAAAACTTATTGAGGAAAGGGCTAAAGATAAGTTTCGTAAATACAATTTATAGAAATTTTCAAATCTTTCTTAAAATTTCATCCTTTCAATTGGTAGATAAAATCGAGTTTAAAACAGAATCTGAATTTATGGAAAATTTATTTTTTACATTCTAATCATAAACCATTTGTGTCTATGCTCCTTTGCATTCACCCCAATAGTTTACCAAAATTTCAGAATAAATGTGCAGTATTTAATTCCTACAGCAAGTTTGAGATGAATGGGAATTTGTCAAAAATCAAAAATCCAAGAACTGAACATTCATTTACCATGGACTATTTTACTATTGCGTATTGTTGTTACTGCATAATCTTTTTCAGGTTTGGAGAACATCCAAAAATGGAAATGTCAAAAAATGCTCTTCTCCAGTCTTGTGTAACAGGAAGGAGGACAGAGACGGGGAAATTGTTGCCGATGATGATGATGATGGCCCAGTTGTTGATGAAAGAGGACATGAGACTTGTCTTGTTAATCCCAATGGAATGTCAATGTCACCGTCACCCTCGTATTCCTATTCCACATATTATGACACCAAGGAGGTTGCTTCTACCACAAGGAAAGTAGGCGGTGGAAGAAAAAGAAAACCCACAGTCTCAGTCTCAAGTTTACTGAAAAAGGACAAATCTATTAGAGATTTCCTTCGAGATCTGCTGAACAGCCGGATTCTTACGGATGAAGAGACTTCTGCGGTTGCAGCTACTCATCATGATAATGATAAGAATCCTCCTGCTAGAAAGAAGTCAGTTGTCAAACTGCTCAAGTTTGCATTGAAAGGACGATATGGGTCTCATGTTCGAAAATGCTTGAAAGATAGAGACCTCAAGTCTCTTATGTGCATATTGAGCATTGTTGCTGACAATGACACAGAGAATCAATTCTCTATAGAGAAGTCATACAAATATGAGGGGAATGTTGAACTTGAACCTCCAGAAGGTTCTGCTTCTGGAATTAATGACAGAGTTCAAGACAGCCTTGGACTTGACTTTGGAGCCTTATTGGAAGTGGGAGAACAAATGTCCGACTCTTCAGGGAACGATGATGTTATGCGTATGGTTTTAGATGAAGGAGATCCAGAAACTTTGCTGAAAAGTTCTGCTGATTCTGGCAAAGAAATTGATTCAGCAAAGAATCGCGATGATAAAAAAATAAATGATGAATTAATAGTAATGCAAAACGATGAAAATGACAAAGAATCGATGCCAATTAATTCAGAAATTATGGCATACGAAATAATTGGGAATGGATTGAACTCAAATCAGTCATTGAACTCAAACTTTCCTTTACCGGAAAGTGACATGTCATCTGAAATTTTATCAAAATTTTCTACAAGTAAAGGTTCGGATTCAGACTCAAGTGATAGTAGCAGAGTGAACAAGGTTATATCTGTGAGTACGGAAATGTCTCCTGAAAGGTTGGATAAAAAGTCGATGTCGGTAATTAAATTCAAGTAGATATGAAATTATTTTTTATATTATAAATTGTTTGTATTGAATCAAATTACTGTGCAATTATTTGTAATAGAGAGACTTTCCTACAAGGAAGACCGGAAATGACAAGGATTCAATTTCAAGTAGTACGGACACTTCCATGATACAAAATCGTTTTACTCCCAAATCCACTTTTACCAAGCGAAATATTGAAGACTCTAGTCTTCCAGTTTTAAATATTCATTCACATCAACATATTTCACCCTTTCCTTTAAAAGAGAAGATCCATCATGAAGACTTTCAGACTCAGGCAGAATTATGTGGAATGCCTCAGTTGGATTCGTCACAAGCGTTGAGAATAAACTTCCTATACCGAAAGGTACTAGATCGTTTACTTGACAATCCAAACCTTGTAACTTGTATCAAAGAAACACTTAAGGCATTTGAAGGCTCTGAAGTAATTCGAAAACGGTCTTTGTTTTCTCCATCCAGCGAAAACAAATTTTCGGCTAAATTATACATCCTAAGTCCTTCGAATGGTTTAAATTATTTCCATGAAGCTATGAAAAAACTGAGATCATTAATGAGGACGAGATTACTATTTGATATTGATGATCTTGATAGTAAAACTAGCAGGATTAAACAAATACTAGTAAAAACTGCTGTGACTCAAAAGAAAATCGATAAATTGGAGTCACGACTTTATGAAAGAAAATCATCATGCGTATTTAAATTTCTAAAAATGAAAAATCAGATCGAAGAGTTGGAAACGGATTTAGAAAATCGTTTAGTTATAAACGATAATGAACTTTTTGAAGAAGTGTAAGTGTACGAGAAATACTTTTGTAAATTTATAAAATATATTAAATTATATTTTCTAATACACGTCGGTTTTGCTGATTTGTATAACTTGTATCTATAATGTAGGTAAATGCATCTAAATGAAATTATTTTAGAAAGGATCTTGAGACAGTAAAAATTGTTCAAGAGAAACTTCATGCGATGAAAATAAGCAAGCAAGACGCTGAGATCGTGGCTATGCAAAATCGCCTACAGTATACTTTATCTACTTTGGGGGAAGGTTATCGTGGATTAAGAGCTTACAGGTTAGGCCATTAGATGAAACGAATACTTGCACTAGAATAAATACTTAGTTCCGATTACATTTTTTTGTTAGAAATGAACTGGAAAAAGAAATTCGTAGAATCATCCATGAATATGATGCGACAGTTTCCCAAAAGCAAAAGATTTTGGACAAATTGAGTTTAGAAGAGGAAGGAAACGAAGGAGATATCTGCAAACTTCAAGATTTACACAAAGAAATTGAAGAACGGTATGAAGAAATGAGAGCTACAAAGCGGCTCAAAGAGCTTTTGCAAAACCTTCAAATGGCCGAATCAGTAAAAGAAAACTGGGCTGCAAGGAGAATTCAGGTATTGATATTTTTATCAAATTTATGAATGCTATTAAAATTTTAGTTTCTATGAATCACAATCAGCTTACTTCAAATTGATGTAAAACCTCTGAACATTTACAAACCCATTTTGATTTTATAAAGGCGGCTTGGAAGCGATATAAAACACAGAAATTGAGGAAAAGACGTTTCAAAAAAGCTGGAGGAAAGAAGAAACAGAAAAAAAGCAGTGAAGATGACGTCAAAACTGAAGGATCTCAAAAACCGTCGCCAAATAGAAAAAAAGGCTCAATCATGAAGAAAACTTAATGTGAAAAAGAAGTTGATTACTTCTCGTACATACAGTCAGAACAATAATTGTTAAGTTGCTAAGATTCTGAATGTCTGAATATGACCCATTTTTAAAACTTCTTGAATATTGAATGAACAATTTTACTTAAATCTTTTTGAAACACAATATATAATTAATGTCATTTTCAACAATTAAGTTAATTTTAAAACGGCATTTGGAATTTGACAAGTTCAAAAATAGACGAAGCGTAGATTTTAATGATTCATCCTAAATAATTCTATTTTAATTTTAACGTCACATTACAATAATAAAATCATACAAAATTCTAGATGAGGTCAGCTCTACAAACTTCATGTTTAGCTTTACTGTTTATTTTCATTAAAAAAAATTCAAAATGCGTTATTTTTCCGTTGAGTTGTTACTAGACTATTGTACAGGATATATTCGTATGTACACGATAGAATCATGAAAATATTTAACTATTCTTTGCTTTCTACTCATCGTCCTCAATTTCATCCTCATCTTCATCACGCCCACTGCTCGAAGCCTTTGGCCCATGAGTTTCAAAATATCGCTGCATCTTCTTTTTCGTCGACGTTGTATCACTTGAGTTGTCTCCAGCACGTTGAAGATTGTAACGTTTAGCAACTTTCTCTCTCAATTCTTCGACTGATTCATCTGCCTGAGCCCATTCCAGGACTAATCGACGAGTGTAAAGATGACTGCTTTTACTAAGCACTTCAAATGCAGCCTAGTATAGAAGATAAAAAGCATGACAGTCATATAACGACGTCTAACGATAAAACTCAGCTGTTGTTAATTGAATCTTAATGATTTCCTTACTTTAGCATGCTGTTCCGAAAAGAATTCAACAAACGCAAAACCTCTGTGGCTTTTTTCTCCAGAAAGTTTCTTTGGCATTCGGACGTCCTTAAGCTTTCCAAACACACTGAAAATCAAAGACAAATTAATTTGTGACGAGTTTAAGGTACTGACTCATATTTCTATGATTTTAGTAAAAAATAAAAATTACTTGAATAATTCGATTATTTCGTCCTTGTCGGCCTCGAACGGGACATTTCTTACAAGGATCTTGGTTCCTTTCTGCTCTTTAGATTTTTCAGTTGCATCCTTTTCAGAGCTACAACAAAAAGAAAATCATTAAATTTCCAAATTTTCTGCCTCTTTAAATGAGATAGCCAATAGAAAAAATTAGGTGATTTAAGTTTCTTTAAAAAATTAATTTTTAGTTTACGAGGTTTATCGAACGACAACTTACTGTAAAGTTCTAGATGAAGGTTTCAACTCTAACTCATGATTTTCCAGCATGGCAGTACTCAGAGTGTCTAAAGCTCTCTTGGCATCCTTCGTTCTGTAGTACTGCACAAAACCAAAGCCTTGAGACAATAATTTCCCCGGATTTTTTACGTCTTTCTTTCTTGCTACCGTTACTGCAAATACTCGTCCACACATGGAGAAGTGCTGCAATGAAATATTGGATATTTTTATTTAGCTACACTACGTGGAATTTAAACTCACGTAGAATTATGCAGTATGTTTGGTATTGTTAGTACTCGTGAGTAAAAACAAACTAACCAACCTTTTTCATCGCTTCTTCGGCGGTACCGAAGTTCAGATTTTTTACGAATAAAGTTGTGTCTGATTCTGGAACCATATTTTCATCAAAAGGTTCGTCGTCATCATCGATAGTAGGTAATATAATTTCTCCTCGTTTTGTTGTAATCGATTCAACAGGTTTCTCCTTCTGCTTTTCTGCATCTTTTGCGGAGGAATTTGATGGTTGAACAGGAATCTTTTTACCCTCAGCAGTTATTCTGAATACACCAACAGGAGCCCACTCCAGATATAAAGGCATTCCCTTAAATTTGCTGTAGGCAAGTTTCTGAAAAGCTGTGCGAGCTTCAGCTGGCTCCAGAAACTCAACTATAGCTGTAATAAAATATCATTGATTTTAAAATTAGACACTTGTTTTTTTGATCGATTGCTGGAATAAACCCTAATTAGGAAGTTAGTTATCATAGTCTAAATTCAATTCCGCTCACCTGTTATTCCAGATTTAGGCATGAGAACCCGTCCAAGGGGACCAAACTTTTCAAAACTCTCACGCAGTTCCTCCTCTGTAGTAGCGGCCACAAGATTTTTGACTAGAATGATTGTTCTAGATCTATCAGGTTTTTTGTTTCCTGACGACTCAAATGCTTCTAAGCAAACTCCATTTTCTTCAAGAAACTTTTTTGTTTCTGCCACTACTTCAGTTTCTGCTAGGGCCATTCTAACTGCAACACTCGCAACTCGATTATCCCTCTCGTCATTGTTATCGAGAAGCAACTGCTCACGAGAAACTCCATATTTTTTAGCAGTAACTTCGGACACAGCGTTTTGTCCAATAAACAAAGTATTCCAATTATGTGATGAACCTGAACACGAAAAAAAAATCATAACTTAAATGGTGAATTCCTTTTTGAAAGCCTCGCCATTGAATAAAAGTTGATAACCTACCAGCTGATTTCTTTTGTTTCAATTCTTTTTCCCTTTTATACGAAGATCCAGCTTTAATATCCTCTGCGGAGAGTTCTTCTTTGCTTTTTGATGGAAGTAAATGAAGCATTCTCCCTTGTAAGCTTGTACCGTCTAAAGCTTCATACGCTTTTTTAGCATGCTCCGGAAGGAAAAATGCAACGAAGCCGAACCCTTTAATTTGTCGAGTAATTCTGTCAAGGGGAAGATGAACTTCCGTCAAAGTTCCATACTGTTATACATAAAAATCAAACATTGGGAAGAATTCACAACTACCTTTCTTTTACAACTACACTTAATTTTTTAAAAACTTACAGGCTCAAATAAACTTCTGATGTCATCTTCTTTAACAGTGTAAGCTAAATTTCGAATGAAAATTCGACCACTTTCTTCCACAACTTCTGCTTCCTTTTCCAAGTCTTGTTTCTGCGATTCCCACCGCGTCACTTTTTGTTGTACCGTCTTGTCAATTGCACCCTGAGATACGTATTTTTTCACACTAACTTGATTGCCCATCAGAATGCTCTTATTTTTAATCAAAGCCTTTTTCTGATCTTGTTCGTTACGGAATCCGACATAAGCGATTCCTTTGATGCTTGGAGGCATTCTAATTAATAGGATTAAAATAAGGTAAAACTAATAGGACTTTAAAATTAATATTTCTAAAAGTAAATGTCATCTGATTTTGACTTACCTAATAGAGTTTGGAACCAAAGGAGCAAAAAACGTTTTCACATCTTTCTTTTTTGCCTTCTGTGGAATGTCCCGTAACTTAACTGTAAAATATTCCGTCTCTGGCAAACACTTTTCCTTTTTAGTCGTTTTTACTTTATTTGAAGAAGAACTTTCCTCCATTTGACTTTCATCATCATCATCGTTGTTTATCGAGTTGGATACGTTTCTGTTTTTCTGTTTTGATAATTTACTCTCCTTCTTAGACATTATCTCTTCATCTACAATATCATTCATTTCCACATCATCTTTGTCGGTAGATTCATTCACTGTAACTTCCCGTTCTTTTTTCTTTTTCTTAGACACTTTGACATCTTCGAATCCTTCATCCTCCTCCATATCCTCTTCCGGACCAGGAGCAGATACTTTTTTCTTTTTCTTTGATTTTTTATTTCCATCGCTAGTAGCCAATTTCTCCAAAGTATCGAATATAGTATCATTTCCCCATTTTGCTTTGTCTTTCTTATGTAGTTCTAAAAACTCTACAAATGCTGGATCTTCTTTACACTTTTGAAGAAGTTCCTCTTCTTTTTTTTTCTTTTTAGGTTTTGAAGCTCCATTCTCTTCACCATCAGCGCTACGTTTTTCTTTAGAAGTTTTGGATTCCTCTTCCATTTTCTGTTGGCCTTTTTTGCTCCAAACTTTTGGCTTACTTGGATCATCTGTAATTTATTAAGTTAAAAATAAGGACATACAGGGTGATTTTGTAAAAGGTACAGGTGTTTAAAGCTCTCTAGCGAAGTTAGAGTTACAATGCAAATGAATTCATGATGTGAATACCCTTTGACTTCATTTAGAGTAAAATCGAACCTTTTAATTAAAATAAGCTATGTAACTATAGTAAATGCTTAAAATATGCCCTATGCTGCCAATGTTAATTTTGACAATTTTTTTTCGGACCCGCATG
>JAQFYJ010000361.1:0-14207 GCA_034694685.1 Isotoma anglicana | reverse complement strand
GATCTAATGTCCAGGGGATCTAAGGTGGGGGATCTATGGTGGGGGATCTAAGGTGGGGGATCTAGTGTCCGTTCACCATCGCCGCTTACTTACTATTACACCCGAATGGTTTCGAAATAGCGCCAATTGGTTTCCAAAAGCCGAGCCCAATTAGCTTCAAATAGTCCCAATTTGGATCAAATAGCCCAAATTCGGATAAAATAGCCCAAATTTGGATAAAATAGTCCCAAGTAGTTTCAAATATCCGAGCCCAACAAGCTTCAAATAGCCCCAATTCGGAT
This sequence comes from Isotoma anglicana, assembly GCA_034694685.1. Taxonomy (NCBI): domain Eukaryota; kingdom Metazoa; phylum Arthropoda; class Collembola; order Entomobryomorpha; family Isotomidae; genus Isotoma; species Isotoma anglicana. The sequence goes on along the minus strand of JAQFYJ010000361.1, from coordinate 13,926 downwards.
AAAATAGTCCCAAGTAGTTTCAAAGAGCCAAATGATTCCAAATAGCCCCAATTAGTTTCCAATAGCCCCAATTCGTTTCAATAAGCCCCACTTTGTTTCAAATAGCCATAATAATTTCAAATTGCTCCAATTATAATTAGTTTCCCATAGCCCCAATTAGTTTCTAATAGCCACATTTCGTGCTCGGCGTCATTACATTCGAGACGAAAATTTCCATTCAATTAAATCCAAATAAGGAATTGAATGAAAAGCGGTCATTAAATTCAAGTCGATTCCATTCAAGAGTTGGCTTGAATGGAATTAACTTTGGATTGAATTGAATGGAATTGAATGACTTTTCAAACCAAGTTTTGAAAACATCGCTAAACGCATATAAGAATTATAAGTTCAAAACTAACATTTTTAAGTCGGTTTAAATATGCCCACAAACTCTGATATAAGGTGCAGATTTCGATTCGGGAAAACTTATGCGACATATTTGTTTTTTCTTGAAAGTTTTGGATTTCAATTCCATTCAATTCAAAGTTTTCAATTTCATTCCTTCCATACTCGGAATTGAATGACTTCATTCAATCCAACTTTCATTCAATACAATATTTTGGTGAATGGAATTGAATTGAATGGAAAAAGACTCATTCAGACTCGAATGACGCCGAGCACTTTCCCCATTGATTTAACATACCCCAACTCTTTACTACTCCTTACCACTTAATTTCTTTCACTTAAACTCTTTACCCCTACAACTCATTATTACTTCAACTCCTTCCCCTACAATTTCTTACTACTTCAACTCCTTACTACTTCAACTCCTTACAACCACCCCTGCAAATTCATATCACTACTCACAACTCCTTGCAACTCCGTACAACTCCTTTCTTCCGCTCCATTTTTGTGTCTATTTTACAATGGTTTATATTAATTAGGTTTTATGGTTTTAGGTTTAACATACGGTTCTGAATATTTCTTGTATAAGCCCCAATAAGATTAACGATGTTTGCATGCTTTCCGACAAATCCCATTATTTTAATTTCGGACAAGAGAGCCTTGAAATACGAAATTTCGACCATTGTCTTTACAGTTTTTATTGCAACTTTTACTCTATCTTCATTACATAACTTCAAATGTCCTTGAACAACTATTCCGTAAGCTCCTCTACCCAAGATCGCATTATCGTCTGAAATATTTATGAACATACTGAAATAGTGAAATATGTGATTTTGTGAAATGCTAAGGTAAAGTTAAGTATCTAAAATACCAATTTCAAGCTGCTCCTTAAGAACTTCTAAGTTATTGTCGTAAGGTAGACAAGCAGCATACAAATAAAGGTCTAAGTCTTCGAGTTTATTTTGGGTTTTAAAAGTGTCAGGTCTCCCGTTCAAAAACTCGTCGATTTCTTCTCGGCTAAGCAATGCTCCTTGTTTATTGTTTCGATAATTTTTCAAAAGTATCAATGTACCGATAAGTGCTACAGCACATATAGCGGCTGAAATGAATGCCCAAATGTAATTTTGTGACGATAGTTTCCCCGATTTATTGATTTCATCCTCTTCAACAGTATACATTTTTTCTTTTCGTTCGTAACGGGTTTCTGCTATGCACAAGTATTTGCCAGAAAAATCTGATGTACGGTTAGGAAAAACTAGTCCTATGTATCCCAGTGCTTGCTTTCCATACTGCGTTACACTTGAAGAAATAGATGCGTTAGTTTTGCTCCATCTAAGATGTGGAAAAGGTGGTCCACTGACTTCACAAATTATTGGTACCTTAGGTTGGTATTTAACCGTCACAGGCAAATCCCCTCCTACGAACTGAATTGTATGATTGTCCAACTCCACAATTGATTGGATATATTCTCTCTCCGGATGTATCTTTAAAAACAAAAAAATGCACTTTTCCACTTAAGTTAATGATCACAAGAGTGATGAGGTAAAACATTAAAGGTCTTGAATTGGTTTCAAAAATTAATGGGACACAACGTTTGTATTTTATCATTTTAAGTAAATCCCGATCTTTAAACAGAACTGAGAGAAAATCTGTTGACCTTTGCTTCTGACTGGGTAGTGGGTTCATACACAATTTACTTTATTGCCTTAAAAAAATTGAAATTTTTTTATTGCGTGAAATTTGAAACAAAATTGTTCTATTTTCTATTCCTCCTAAATTTTTGAATTTTTGTGAAAGATTTTGACATGTAAAATATAGGGTTTTTTTTATTGCTTTTATGACCATACGATCCAAATAGACGGTATCGCTTATAAGATCATCATGTTAGAGTGTTCGTCGGACAACTGAAGCAAACTCCAAATTATCGAATTGGAATTTGATACATATAGTAGTGGTCCAATCTGACAACCGAATTCAAAAATGTGTATGATCGGATTACCAGGAGTCTGGTGGGAGTAAAGGGTGACCGCCACTGGTTTCTAGGGTATTTTTTTATATCACCCTTACTGGCTGAGTTTTTGTATTGGGGCAATCAAAAAGTTATGGCGGATAAATAAAATATTGTTGTGAAATTTAAGTAAAGATAAAGACCCTGTAGGGTGGCTCTCATTGGTTTCTAGTGGCATTTCTTAAAATCGTCCGAATCGGCTGGATTTAGGTATGGGGGCAATAACAGGGTCATTAATATAATTATAAATTATAAATATAATTTTTTAATTTATGCACATATGCAGAGCCCGTAGGAAGACCGTACTAGGTTTTTAAGGGTATTTAAAAGAATCAACGGAATAAGCTGATATTTGGGAAGAAGGTAATTTTGTGAAAATATAACGTTATTCTGAGGCTTAAAAATGTGTATGGACCATGAGGATTCTAACGAAATCAATTGAATTAGTTGATTTTCTGCATGGGGTACTAAATGTAGTTTTTAAAGGAAAACATTATTTACATTTTAAAACTTGTAGCATGCATAGTTTGATTTCGACAAAGTCGCATTGATTACATTACAGACAGACTTCTCTGGCTTTGTCTGACCGAAACTAGACTGGACGTTTCATTTCAATTCAAATACACCAACTCAAAACATTTCAATTTTTCGTCGTCAACCACATAAATTATTTTTTATATTCATAATAAGAATTCTTTCACTCCACGGCGACAATGTTGCTAATATCAACGTTTATAATGTTTTGATACAGCATTTAGTGTTTGGAGAGTTCGAGAAGTTGCCTGTCCCTTAATTTCATGATTTTATTCACAAAAAATTGTTTAATGTTTTATATTATTCAGTTGGAGGCTTTGTTAAGCTTTTCAGCGCTATATTGACGGTTTTGAAATTTCACTTTCTGCGATTTATTTGTCTTTTTATCTTTTTTAAATTCTTTTTAGTTGTTTTAATTCATAAGTTGTAACTTTAACTTTGCTTGTAAGAAATGTCAAACTGCCAAGATATATACCAGTAAAAAAACATTTCAGATATGGGCATTGGGCAATATTGAATTTCCAGGAAGGTTAATTTAGCAAAATCAAATTTTAATGAAATGTAAATTTATGAATTACAATTTCATTTTTATCTTTGTCTTCAATATGACAAATTAACTAGTCAGAAAATTTCCATATCGGTTTTTGTCCACTTTCACCCCATTGCCATATGTTTTGAATATATTGTAATTAAAATGTATAGCTACCGAATGGACCGTTCCGGTCAATGTTTCAAAGGGTAATTTGCAAAAATCGGCGAAATGACGATTTTTGAAAGGGCTAATTTTTAAAAAATTTGTTGTCCTTTTGCTATTTTGGCAATAAACAGTCAAATGATAACTAAAATAGCCAGACTTTGAAACCTGGTTTTAATTCTATAGTCACATCGAAAAGTAATTACTAATTAGCATTAATAATTTTTGAATTTCAAGAACGAAATTGTTTCGAAACATAATAAAAAATTAAAGCGACGAAACTTTCTAAATTGTAGTGTAATTCAAATATGTGATAACATAAAAAACTTAAAACCTACTTGCTGTTACTGGCAAAGTTCAGTAAATATTAACGGACTGGTTCGTTGAATTTTTATAATAAAACAATAATTTTATATTCTCTTAAAACCACAGTAGTAGAACTTACGTGGTTCGGAGGTAATTCAGGTGGGAGTAAATACTCTTCAATGTCCGGAATAAATTCACTTAACGGAGGTCCCTTAAAATAATAAACAAACTACATAATTTTTTGAGCTATGATTTTTCAATCAGTAGATAAAAATAAATCGTTTCCAACAACAAGGTTCCACAGTTCCACTACATCATTGCAAGTTGTGTATGGGTATAGTTTAATGAGGAGTGCTGCGTAAGCGTTATGTAGCAAAAATCAGGTAAGCAGAGCTTGGTAATCCCGGATAGCAGTTGGATTAAATAGTGGTAGGCAAAACTGCGTTCTAAAATGTTTTGCAAACGGAAGACGGCAGAGTATTGAATTTAGCTAGAATCTTATATTTAGTAGCGGAACGTTGCTTTATGAAAATGGTCTGCCTGTCTTCCTGTCAAACCGATAACTTTTGAAAGTTTCCGATAATCGCGCGCGGTTACTTGCGTTGGATTGAATTTTTTTTAAGAACTCTTGGTATTGAAATCCAGCGTCCTACGACATAGCGCTCTGGTCGTACTTATTTGTTCCCCGGGGCGCAAAATTCTTAAAAAACCTGAAATATATTATTTCATGTCTGCAAAACGTTAGAAAGTCAAGTACGGTGTTTGCGTTTGCATTTGAACCTCCGTAATCTGAATTTGATATATGATTATATATCAAACACTTGTTAGGAATTCAACTGTATCGGTTGCATATAGGCAACAGAAGTACCATGCGCGCTCTTAAGCGCTTCAAAACGCTCACAAATTGAAAAAATCATGTTATACATGATTTTACATCTCCTTAACGACAGAAATTCAACTGTCGTACCGTTTTTTATCGTACAAGGTCATGAAATTCAGAAAACGAGGTCAAAAGTGGTCAAATTTTGTGGTTTTCAACAGGATTTAAAAATTATATCACAATGGAATGTTTCAAAGTTTTAAAATTACGTTTTTAATTGTTCCATTGTTTTAAATTGTTGTACTAAATACAACAAAAGTTTTAAACGTATTCGTTCCGCTACTTTGTTATACCTGTTTGATATGGTATTCATTCTTACTTGCTTGTGCGTGGAGAGTACTTTGTTGTGATAGTTTTGAATAATTAAAAAATGATTTAAAAAATCCTTCGAGTCGTTACTTCTTAATTGAAAATTAGAGCAAGTCCTGGAGTTACTCATGCAGTTTAACTTTATTAATTTCAGGAGATGAAGGGGGCAGTAGAAACTCCTAACGCCTCACAAAAATTATTCGAAAAGTGAAGAATTTTTAAACGACCTTTTCATTGCAAGCAATTTGCTTTTTAAATATTTTCTCGATGTGTTTTATTTAAAATTTTCAAAATTTGTTGCAGTAAGATTGGTCAGGGGAAGTGCCCTTTGGTTGTAACTCACAATAAATGAGTTGACTTGTTTAAAAGGCCACATTATAACCCATACACACCTTCATTACATCATTTCACTAAAATTCTAAATCGGATTCTTAAAATCCAAACCACATAAACTAATGAGAACTGTGGTGGATAGAAGATTTCCATCCACCACCACTCTCAAGGAAAAGAATGGAAAAAGGAGATGATAAAACTCTGTGCTCTTCAAGCACAGACAGTCCAGTTAGGTTAGAACCTTTCAACTCCTATCTCTTTCAAGGTTAAATATATAGAAATAATCTTCCTTTTTAATAGTGGAAAGAAATTGACTTGACTCCTTCTGGAGATTTATTGTTATTGAAATCTTAAGTCGTAGTGTTCGGTATAAATGTAACTCAAATTGTAACATATTATGAATTTGAAATAAACTTTACATTTGAAACCATTAAAAACCGTCACAACATAGGTTGTTATGTTTCAAAATACATAAAAATCAATTCGTTTAATCATTATTATGATAACAATACAGCTGCAATATTGATGTTTTCTGTGCAAAGCATAGTGTGCAAAATAGCTTTCGATAGCAGTTGTACAAAAAAGTATTACTTTAACCTGACTTAAATGGAATAATAGTAAAGTGATATTGGCTCCAATGAACTCTTTTATTATTTTTGAGAGAAATTGGCGTAACTGACCTCTAAATCTACAAATACTGAGGCTTCTCTTCGTATCCAAACAGATGATTTTCTGACCGGGGCTTCGCATGCAAAAGCAACAATGTCTTTGTCATCTATCAGAACCGCGGTGGAATATATGCGGTAACCATCTTCTTTATTGACTTCTAATCTGTTAAGGTTTTGCAGTTCTATGTAAAAAACATATTTTGTATGGAATATAATAATTTTATCGGGTCCAATAATGAAAAACTAAGAATTTATTTAGTATTTTGAGGTCTGATTACGCAAGTCACCCTGCTTTCCATTCCTGAATTTTTTAATAATTCGGATTCCGTCTGCAAAATAGTACAAGGACGACACACAATATACTTCTCTGATACTCCCCACGTATGTGTTAAACGTTGACGGACATATATCAAGAAACTCAACTGATCTAGTGATCGATACATTAACATCTACATCTAAATTTGATAATAGAATGAATTAATCGTTGTGTAATGGTATATTTAAAAATACATTATTTTATTTGGCGTTTCGTACAAAGTGGAGCTTCAAAAAGATTGTTCAATTGAGAAAACTGATTATTCACACAAATTCTTGGAAGTGAATGAAAGAATTCCATCGTTGCAGAAATCTCATCAGGCCGACCAAAAGGTTTACAAATCACGATTCCAGTATTCAGATTTATGCTCTTACTTAAAAGAATGAGAGGAGCTTGGATTGATTTATTGTGCAGCTCCAGACTTATTTGCTTGCATTTTCGTGTTTGCTAAAAAGTATATAATTGAGAAATAATTAATTTGGGATGCATTTGTACTTTTTTATGTTGTTAAAATAACATTTAAAATAAATAGAGACATTTCAAGTTTTTTCTGGAGAATCTTCAATTTTAATTTAAAAAGAAATAAAACGGCTTAAAATTTATTGTAATCCTAATATCATAAAAATTGTGTGTCGTGTATGGTAAATCTAACCAGTTTCATGCTGATTTTGAACTTGGCTTGCAACTTAAATATTATCTATGTTCAGTGAAGTTTAAAACTAACATCCGGTCCCCTGTGATGGCAACACTGGTGTTCAGGTTTTAAGGAGATCAAGGTATTATGTCAATTATCGATGGAGCTTAGCATAGGGTCAGTGCTGGGGAGGATTTTAAAACATAATTATTCTCAAGGCGTATTAGTGCGTTTTTTTAAATAGGAAAAGGGTTTACAAATAAAACGGTTAGCCTCCGAAAATTTGAGATCTGAAATGTTAAATACAATTTCTTGAGCTCACCCTGAAATGTCTAGCAATGCTCTTGACACCCCTTAAGCATTATAGCAACGCCTAACATGACTAACTGAGACCAGAACCCCAGAAACAATACATCAGTATTTCCTCCCCATACATCCAAATGAAACTCCCAAGTACCCTAAGCAAAGTCTCAAATGACGTTATGAAACATACCAAAAGAGTGATCTGGTGAAATATTCTTAAACCGCTGTGAAAGGTTTATTCTGATTTAAGTTTCGATGACTTGCATTCTTTAAATATAAAAGTTGTTAAAAATGTGATGATATCATATTTAATGTAACATAAAACGTACTTGGTGTTTAATAATCTTTATCTTTTAATGGTATTTAGAGTGAGTAACCCTAAATGATTCCTCGATTGTGACATAAGTGGTTTAGGATGTCGGTCTTTAGTTTTTTATGAATACTGAAGATGCATATATCTTATTGTACGTCTGTATTATGTTATAACCATAAACTTGTGAAATGATATTCAAGCTTAAGGTTTCCAATAATAAAAAAGTTTGGAACGGAGAGTCTTTAGAGCGGTCTTTGATTGATTGTGCTAATGGGGATTATTAATCAAATAAAATAAAAAAACAAACTTTAGATTTATGAAGTGTTCCACAGGTGAAGGAATCGAAACAATTGTCTCTATTGACCCAGTTTGCTGCTTCTAAAGTAAGATTTTTCTCCGAATCGCTGGAACAAACGAATGTTTTGTCTTCTGCATTGTATGTCAGCATAATTGAACAATCCAAGTTGGTCCCTTCAACCCTCGAATGCTGTGGTACATATTCTTAATATTATGAATTAATAAGCCAGTTCTAATGCAAAACACAAATAATTTTATAATATTGTATTTTATTACCACGTGGTTCGCTATCCTTAAATGAAAAATTAAAAATTTCAGTACGACCAGAAAAACTTCTAACAGTGGTTAAAGTAATTGTAGACTGTAGAGAAGTGTTGTAAATAACCGATCTGCACGTAAACTCTGAATTTGATTGATTAAGTGATGGGGTTGGATAGTAAGAAATTTCAGAGGTATATATTTCGGTTACTGGTTGGCTACTGTTGTCCAGCATCCAATACCGCCTTTCTTCATGAGTCCAACGTTTGAGCTTTAAGTTATAATTTCGTTCTTTTGCTTTACTGATTCTCAAAATTTGTTAAACCTGAAAGACTGGACTTTTATGGCTTTTTACTTAGAAGGCTTTGAGAACCTTGCGTTAAATGCATGTAAAAAATCATAGATAAAGGTTCAGTCGATCTTGTTAAACATTTGGGAGTATGAGTACGAATCAAATACAAGTAAACGTGGCAAATCGCAAATTACCATTTGTGACGAAAATGCCCATTCAATCGGATAAGAAGCTGCGCAAATTAACATCAGCTCATCAGTATCATGTAAATACCAATAAGGTCTTGGGTAAAAAGAATTCTCTAGAATATTGCTTAAATCGCTACGATCATACTTATTTGGGTTGTATTCTACTTTTATTTTGGGTGTAGGACTTTGTTGGAGGTATTCGTAAAAATACGAATATCGCGCACTTAAATAACTTTCTAATTTCCATAAATCACCTTCGAATGTCTCTATTTCTTTATTCAGACAAACGAAGCAGACTAAAAATATGACTGAAAACAGTTTCATTCTAACATGAACCTGACTTGCTACAATGAAATATATAAATGATGTTTGCAAATCCAGGGATAATACTATAAAACTATTGAACAGGAAAAACTTGTTTTTCACTGCAACTTTATTCTAAACCACAAACTAAAGGAATTACAAGGAAAATATTATTTTTCATTAGTTAGGTCATCACTAGAGATGAGATGTATTGCGAAATCATGATTTTAGGTTGTTACGATTTATCAACTTGTTAGCAAGTCTGTATTGTTAAAATACCGCTGTGGCATTTTTACATGGATTTGCTTTATTTTGCATTTTGCTCAATTTCAAAGTTTTGTTGCTATTTATCTTGTTTGCAGATTAAAGGTCTGTTTTTCCTCCAAGTTGATCTGCAATAACTACAAACTACAATACAACAAAAAGGCAAATTTTTACACAGCCAGATAATGTTCTTTTGTTTTGCTTTCTATGAGAAATATAAATACGTCTGTTAAGTAGTGTGAGTATTTATGTGTAATTACTATGGTTACAGTGTGGAACGTTACCCCAATTTATAAGTATGGAAGATTACCCCAACGTATAGTATGTAATGTTATCCCAACGTATAAATGTTTGTAAAGGTAACCCCCATGATACATCATGTAAAACTATTCCAATAGTGTAAAACTAGCATACAGCGCCACCTATTATCAATAACTAGTAATATTTCAGATTATGTACTTCTAGATGATGACGTCGCACTTATTACTTGTGTACCTGTGTCCGTGGTTGTTCCCTCCATTGCGTTTTCTCTTCACTGTTCATTTAAGACTTTTGGTGGGTCATATGGGTACTTTTGGGGGGTCATTTGGAGTCATATGGGGACTTTTGGCAGGTTATATGGGGTCATATAGCGATTTTTGGGGGTCATGTGGTGTCATATGGGGACTTTTGGGGGTCATACAGGGTCATATGGGGACTTTTGGGGGGTCACATGGGGTCATACAGAGACTTTTTGGGGGTCATATGGTGTCATATGGGGAATTTTGGGGGTTAAATTGGGTCATATGGAGACTTTTGGGGGGTCACATGGGGACTTTTGGGGGTTCATGTGGGGACTTTTGGGATGAAGGGGTCATTCTATCATAGTAAGTAAGTGGTGGCACTTGGCAGAATAGAAGCAACATCGAAAAAAATGTTCCCTATCTTCAACATTGGGAGAAAAATTTGACCTTTTTATTGTGACTTTGGGGTGGTCCCACTGGGCCCATCTTCAAATTCATTCAAGCTATGGGGGTCTAGAAGTGTACCAAGAAGTTGATAAGTTAAACCGTTCGAAAGTTGTCACGCGGACAGACGGACGGACAGACAGGCAGAGCATTCCCATAAAGTAGCTATCGGTACTTAAACAGGCATAACTAATACTTGTTATTGACTAACACACTTATTTTATAATCCGTTGGGAGGTATGTAAATTCATGTTTATGAAATGTTACTTGGTATACGGTTTCGGGGGATCTATTGTCCGTTCACCTTAAATTAGCACAAACGCTTGTTTTTATAAGCAAACCAGTAAACCAGCAGTATTGTCAATTCATTATTCATGATGCCAAAACCGTATATCAATATTGATTAGGCCCCATAGTGATTTGGCTGCACTTTTTTAGCATATTAAGTAGTGAATAGGCACTATATGACAATGACATATTTTCAATATTGCCCGCAATACATATCAAATGTAGGAGTTTTCTTGCAATTGAAATTTTTACTTCATTTACCATTTAGTGAAGTGGACTAAACATTATTTGGATGCTTTTTTGTTGGATGAAATTGAAGCGTTAAAGTGGACGGGGAATGTCATTTCTAAATATTGGGTATAAGCCGTATGCAATATATCGCACTTCACAATCAACAGTGGGTTAACCACATAACCAGGAGGGTTTTTGTGTCAAGGTTTATGTTACAGCCAAATTTGCTAAGGCGGATGGGTTATTTTGAGCATTCACAGTATCTAAGGGCAGTTTGATTTTTTAAATAAAATTTTGCAAATGAAGGCATGGGTTTTAGGCTACGTTTGGGCCAGGCTTTAAGGAACGAGTTAGGAACCATGGAATTTTTAGTTTTTAAATATGAGACGTGATTTCTGGAAAAATGAAACGAAAGTAAGGGAGATAGGTAAATGATATGTGTGTGTGTGTGTTGTTGTATTTTGGGGCAGTTTAAGGTGAAAGATGTGTGTCGGGATCGTTCGCCCACATATCGGTCCTTGATGTCATGTCCATCCGAAATTCGGAGTTTTCTTCCCCAGTCGATTTATCGATCGGACAAAAAGTTGTTACTTAATGTGAGAGAAGGAAAACCCGGGTAGAATCTGATGATGGGTGTACGATGAAGATGATAAAATTCATGCGCGCATCCTTTCACTTATTTCCCCAATTCCAGAGAGTTACACACACTTACTTCTATATGGGTAGACAGCTATGGGGAAATTATTTCATACTACCAGTTAACTAGGACTGTTCATATTATTCGAGATTTATAAGGAAAAGCCGGAAATAAAATAAATCGAGTTAATAATTTGTTTTTGTGCAGCAATTTCCACGACTTTCGATTCTAAAAGCTGTTACATTTTTTGCAGAATATTTTAAAATTGTTGAAACTTTGAGTTCTTATATTTATTATAGTATTTTAGACCTAAAATTAAAGCCGTATGTGACGAAAAGGCTTCAATCACAGCTTATAATTTACGAAGTGCCAATTTACCCATTGAATCCTTTTCAAAATTCGGGTGTTTTAAGCTTATAATAACGGCCTAAAAATGACAAAAGGCTTAAAATTAGAACTTAAGTATTTTAAAAAGCCTCAAAATTACAGTCTCCAAATGATATAAAAGCTTAAAATTACAGTCTTAAAATGACGACGATTTAACCATATATCCTAAAAATTATAAAAAGCCTTAACATTAAAACATAAAAATATAATACAATAGGCTTACGTATAATTACAATCTATAAAATTACAAAAAGGGTTAAAATTACAACAAATAAAAGTAAAGCGTAAAAGCACAACCTAAAAATTGCAAAAAAGCTTTAAATTACAATCTAAAAATTACAGTCTAAAGGTGGAAAAAAGTTTTAAAATTACAGTCTAAAGGTGGAAAAAAGTTTTAAAATTACAGTTTAGAGGCGGAAAAAAGTTTTAAAATTACAGTCTAAAGGTGAAAAAAAGTTTTAAAATTACAGTTTAGAGGCGGAAAAAAGTTTTAAAATTACAGTTTAGATGCGGAAAAAAGTTTTAAAATTACAGCGTTATGGCAGTCGGTGGAAAAAAGGCTTGCAATTACAATCTAAAATTACAAAATGGCTTAAATGTACTGTCCCCTCAAGTTAACCTAGGAGTTGCCCTGGATAGGTTTGAAAATTATGGGTAAGATAGCAATTTTCCTATCCTACCCATAAACTATCCGTTCTGTCCTGCCCATGTTCACACCTATCCAGGGCAACTCCTAGGTTAGCTTATAGGGGACAGTACAACCTAAAAATTACAAACTGATTAAAATTTCAGTTTAGAAACCCCCAAAAAAACTTTTAAATCAAGGTTTAAAATGAAAAAAATTGTAAAAACCAGCAGCCCAAAAATGGCTAATGCTTAAAATTAGAGCCGAAAATGATTTAACGCTTAAAACCCGGTATCTTTACACCTGTCCTGATTTGTACACACAAAATATGAATCTTAATCTTTCTCCTCTTTCTTGAATGAAGGAAAGAGAGAATTTTAGGCAGAGCATTGGATTGTGCCCGAATTTTTTGCAAATGTTGTAAGTTTGTGTTGCTTGTAAGTCGGTCGTCTCTCTGGCTGGTCGAGATAGAAAAGGCTTCTCTCAGTCTAGTCAACTCTCTCTTGTTATGCTTTTTTGGACGTCTCTCTTGTGATAATAATATCCCACTGTATTATCTTAGTGGGTGCTTTCACTTGAATTCCACAATGATCTCACTTCTTTTAGACTTTCTCTCTCTCTCTCCAGTGTAGTGTCTCTGTCTCTTCGTTGTAGCCTCGAGGTGGTCTCCGTCTGACTTGTTGAACCCCATTCAAATATTCAACGAAACCTGAAGGTAATCAGATATTCAATTCCTAAAGTGCTACGAAGAAAGTCTAAATATTTAAGTTAAAAAGGGGATAATGTGGGCTATTGAATATGCTATTGGATCACTACACTCAACACTTCCGGCTGGGCCGTTCTTATAAAGAAAGTGAAAGTATTGGAAGCAAGAGTTCACTATGCATTTTATGTGTGCAGAAAGTGATATGAGAATATGAACTGAGAGATTCAGGTGCGGCTTAATCTAGATAATTTGCCCTCATTTACAACCCGCATCTTTAGACTTTCATTTCACAAGTTTTTACCAATGAACAGTTGATAAATAAGTCAAAAATAGGTTTAAAAATTTAAAATTTTATAAATTCCGAATAATCTAGAGCAACGGATGAGCCAGGTGTTTTAAATTTGCACGAATTGTACAAATTTTTGTCTTATATCGTAAATGTTGCAAAATGTAATTTTGGAAAATGGGTTGGGTTCTTTCATAAGGATTCTAGGTATTTAAAAATCAAAGATGACTTTAAGGGTTGGGCATTCCGTGGGCTTCTCACCCTAAAGGGTGACAGGTAATTTTTTCAATTTTTAGGTTTCTCCCAAAAAGGTTTTGTTTGACTCGAATTTTGCGTAAAATCTCTTAAAAAATTAAGTCCTCCAAAGCGGAAACAAATGAAATGTGTTTTGTGAAGCTTAAAATATTAATTAATTTCATGAGGGATTTAAAAATATGTATAAAATAATTAAATGGTTCTTTATTGGTTTCAGATGGAAATGCTAAATGTGTGTTCATGCAGGTGGTAATTGATAAAAAATGAAGTGACCTTTTAC